>JBBBDQ010000304.1:1297500-1414334 GCA_037127315.1 Ascarosepion bandense
ACCGACGAGATGTGGCCTCCCTTTGTCTGTTCTATAAATATTTTCATAACTTCTGCTCCAACGAACTTAAGTCACTGGTGCCTCTGCAACAGGTGTTTACTCATGCAACCAGATTGCCACCCATTAACAGTTAGATTAACCAAATGCAGACGACAATTCTACTCCTTCAGCTTCTTCTTCTCTCGCTCTTCCCGCCTGTAGAACTCGCTTCCACATTCTTGCTTTCCTGATGGCTACAACCTCCAGGAATTTAAATGCAATATCAATACTCATCTATTAACCACTTGACTCTAGTTCTTTCACCACCCCGTATATCCTTTCGTTTCTATCCACCTTTGCAACTGTCATCACACTTGTATTCCCATCCTTCTCTTGCTCCTTTCTAATTGGTTTGTACTCCTCTTCACTCTCTTCTACTTAATCTTTTTACTCTTATGTAGCCCCTGCACATCAGTGGCGTTACCGCCTTGCTCGGAGTTATTCTAAACTGAAAACGTTTAAGATTGGTTCTATTTGGCCTTGGCATATCACTCTTAAACGGGTATTAGAGAACAGATTTTTTCGCAGTTTGAAATATTTTATGCTCAACTCTCTAAACTGCAACCAATGTCTATAGATAAATCCAATGACTTTCGAGCGAAATTGAATGACTTGGCTCATTCTTATTCAAGTTCTCTTATTTCGTCTTCAGAATCAAATGGAGAAGTGAACATCATCGGATCATTAAATCACTTAAGAATAACCACTCATTGGTTATCACTAAACCTGATAAGGGCTCTAGTGTTGTCATTACGGATCACCAAAATCATATTAACAAAATGTCAATTATTCTTAATGAGCAATTCACTTTTATACGTCTTTGTTCGGTTGATACACATGACTGTACTTTGAGTCCTTAAATTAGATTTCAGAAACGTCTGTTATATATGCGTTGCTACCTGAAACTACAAGCCCGTAGTTCTGGGAATGCCATCTGCTGGATAACAGCGAAAACTTATTCAAGGTCCTTATATATATATATATATATATATATATAGTCATCCGCAGACAGATATGTTTCGCTGTATCACAGCTCATCAGTACGATTGCTTTTAACCCAGGATTGAAACCCGACCGAAGTGGCGTCAGTCGGCGGTTCTACCTCTGGGCCATGAGCGCACGGTAGAAGAAGGCAGACTTTTTAGCATGTATATTGTCATTATACATGCCCAATAGCCAGAGTGCTCTAATTCATTATATATATTAAAACTAAACAAAGGAAGTGTATATAGGTAAAATCCAAAAAAACAGATCCTATTAATATTAATTTTATCAATATTAAAAATGATCCAGGTCGAGGGCTCGATGTAAATATTATTATCTTTTTACAGAACAAAATATGTATGTTATATCAATAAATCCCGAAATTTACATTCCGTTGAATAGCTATTTCAGCGAGCGAGAAAAATTTCTTTCCTTTTCTGCCGTTGAAACAAGTGTTCACGCGTGACAAGACGCCGTTTGATGTTTCTCAGCTTCAACCCGTACGTCACTTAATGTTCTTGCTTTTGAATCATTCCTAATGCTTTTAAACGTTTCGAAACTGTTGCGTGATCAACTTCTAATGATTCTGCAAGTTCAGGTTGCACCTAACATCAATCTTCATGAAGTAATGCCTCCAAATTTTCGCTTTCATTAATTTTCGGTGCATTCTTTATCTTCAGCATCAAAATCATTATATTCTGAAGCGTCCAAACCAATCTCTGCATGTTATTTCCGACAGAGCATTGTCGCCGTAAGTCTCAACAAGAATTCTGTGTGCTTCAGCTGTAGATTTCTTTTGAAGAAAATAGTGCAGTAAAATTCCCCACAAATACACTTTCTTTGGTATGAAATCCAACATGTTTAACGCTATGAAAAACAAAGTTGCTTACACTTCGGCGAAATGACATACACTGAATACACTGAATTTAAAGCTTACTTATAGTACTTCCTTATGCATGTGCTACTACGCACTACACGCACGCAGTTCTGTGATCGCCATCTGATGGAAAACACCGAGAAGTTATTCAAGGTCTTAATATTTCATAACATAATATATTATATAAAATACATACTTGACCCGCCTGAATAATAACAATTACCCTACTACTAATAATAGTGGCCCTTCTAAAAACAATTGCAACTGAAAAAATAAGATCTGCACATTGAATGGCCAGTGTATGTCCGAAAGTTTTATCTATAGATCTTACATCTATTCGGGTGACGATAATGTTAAATTCTATTTTGGAGCCATTGCTAATACGTGGAAATATCGTTTCAATAATCATGTGTTGTCTTTAAACAAAAGTAAATACAGCAAAAGCATCGCATTATCCATATTGTTGGAAACATAAAAGCCCCAATTATTACCTGGAATATCGTCGCTAAAATCAAATGTTATAATGGAAAAGGAGACAGATGGAACTTATGTCACTTTTCAGCTTAAATTATATAAATAACTCTCATCTACTTTACAAAAAAGTGAATTAATGACCACATGCTGCCATAAAAAATACTTAAATTCTTAGACCCCGATTGATTCTTTCTTTCTTTCTTTCTTTCTTTCTTTCTTTCTTTCTTTTTTCTCTTGCAAATATTTCTATTAATAATTACGAATTACGCTCCTTTGAATTCATCTCCCTGCAATTTAAAAATGTTATCTTTTTTACATTAAAATATTAAATTTAATGTCTTAATGTTTTTAAAGCCATGTGATTTTTATCTATTTAAATTTTACTCTTAATAAATTGAAAATAGTAATCTCATATTATTTAGCTCACATGAACATCGAGTGGACTTAGATTCAAATCTCTTAAACGATCTGTTCGTAATATGCACCGAATTATTGCGTAACACATGAAACTCTGAGTTGTGTCACTGACGTAGGATAACACACACACACACACACACACACACACACACATACATATATATATATATATTTGGAATTAATTTCCGGTAATACAATGACTGACCACAACTACCAGTTTCATGGCCAGTGAGCAATCAGCAGGCGGCCACAGTCAGTCTCTATTAGTGAAAATAGGGACGTGTATCCACCGAGGCGTGTTTAAGATGGTAAAAATCATTGTTGGTGGTGGCATCAACCAAACTGAGCTGGGGAAAGGGGGAGCAAATTCGGCCATGTTGGGAAAGAAGCCGTAGTTATCACTAAAACTGATTTTTCAGCGGAGCAAACAAATGCTCAATGTTATGGGGAACAGAGGCGCCACGACAGAGGTTAAAGGTTTACAAAAATGCGGAGTCTTTAAAAGTACTCTACACTACCGTAACACAAGAAGACCCAACATGACAAAACATGTAACATTCTCTTTATATATATATATATTAGGCCGCGTAATAACTAGTTTACAAATGAAGGACATATATATATATATATATATATATATATATATATAAACTTATTTATAAATGGAACTTTGTCTCTGTGTGTGTGTGTATGTGTCTGTGTGTCCGTTACCTATAGACTCCGAAACGGCTGAACCGATTTTCTTGAAAATTTACACAGTTGTACTATAAGCGCCTGTGAGTGTTCTTAGCTAGGTTTTCTGTCGAGGTACCCCCGATAAATATCGAAAATCGATAATCGAAAAAGTCGCGTTATAGAAGGAGTGGTCCGATTGTAACCAAATTTGATACACTCATAGACAAAGACATAAGAAACGATATTCAGAAGTTTCAAGGTTGCAGTTCTTATAATAGGGAAGAAAACCGATAATATATATATATATAAGGCAAGGTGTTTGTGTGTGTGTGTCTGTTTATCTGTCTGTATGTCCTTTATACAAATCTACAATTTTTATCCGATTCTCACAAAACTTCACACAACTATTCTTTAGGCTGAGTCTGAGCTCCAGGACCATGGATTAGTTTTAAAGCTTTCATTACACCCGAGCAACGCCGGGCTATACTGCTAGTATATATATATATATATATATATATATATATATATTCTTCATTTGTAAACGAGTTATTACGCGACCTAGGTTTCTACCGTGTGGCGTCTTCAAATGAAGAATACTTAAATGATGTATTGAACAAATTTTAATGGAACTGTGGACTGGTTTAAATTTATTATGACCAAAAACTAAGTAATTAAATAATCAATATATATTATAATCGTTTACTCCCCCCCCCCCCCAAGCAAGGCAGTACTGTCATTTGTGTGCATGGGGGCACAGTGTTACTATAACATCTTCACTTCAAGATCGGCACTACTTTTTGATTATACTTAATATATTATGCCTACATTGATTAACTTTACCGTTCCTGTCTTTCAATGCAAGTAGTTGTTTCTCATCTATGCGTGTTGGGGATCAAACCACGTTTCAAACTACAATTTTCTGTAGCTTCTATTCTTTCTAAACACATCAATCATTGTTTGTTGATAAGTTTAATTCTGCATTTCCAGTTTTAATTCTCTTAGTATTTACAATCATTTCTCTGTTTTCATCGGTTCTAATATTAACCCTTGTCATTGCTTTTTCCGCCTGTCATTCTTATGGTCGCTGCTGCCAATTTTCTAGTCAAATTAGTTTCATTATTTCGTAATACCTAAAATATGTTCTTGATTCTGTCTTAAGTCAGATTATATTCTTTCTGATATTATTTGTTTTCTCTCCGTATATAATATTTGCTTACATCACTGTAAAGCCATTTAATTTCCTCATCTGTCAATTTCAAGCTGATATAGATCCTTAGATTATTTTTAGAGAGTATCTTTTGCATAATCTGATTACTATCCCAGCTAATCTGTTTGATATAATGTCGAAACTATCTACATTGCCTGCAAACCCTATGCGACTAAAACCAATGCTATATATATGTGTATATATATATATATGTGTGTGTGTGTGTGTGTGTGTGTGTGTGTGTGTGTGTGTGTGTGTGAGAGAGAGAGAGAGAGAGAGGGAGAGAGAGAATATCATTAACTTTATAAAGTTTATTTAGGTTGATGGGCACTTAGTGCCGGATTTAGGTAAATTGAAGCCTTAGTCTCATCCACTTATGAGGCCCCTCCCAGTACCTAACGTCTATGACTTTATGAAAATGGAAGTGTTTTAAATAATTGCAGTAAGGTCAAGATGGCGGACATCTTTCTACGCTTTACAGTTCTTTCTCGAAAGAACACAAATCCTTCTTGTTAAAAATCGTAGTTATGTATAAATGTTAAAATTATTACCACAGAATATTTTGTAATCATTTATAGGAATAAGGAGGAATTTTCAGGAAAATAAAAATAAAATGTTAGTTTTAAATATAGTCATATAATAATAACATGAGATTAAAAATATTATTGATTGGAATTTATTAAAATGTCAATAGCTACCTGGCAGTAACAGTTTGATATTATATTTTATGTTGAAATATATATCGAAACAAAAACCAGAATTCTCTGTAGGTTGACCAGATCGATGTGCATCTGAGAAAGGCCGGTGGATACAACATCCAAAATGTTGTGGGCAACAACAAAGATTAAGACAATAGTTCGAATATAAATAGTGTAATCAATAACTCCTTATCCCAGAAATTCAAACAGAAATTATCGAATCGGTACGGACTCGATGTGATGACCCAATTGGCAGCTCAGAATTCCCTGTAGGTTACTCAGATTCATATGCATTTGACGAAGACCGGAGGACGCAATAGTCGAAACATTATGATAACAGCAACAGAATTGATGACAATAGTTCAAATATAAATAGTGTACATAACATATTAAGACATAAAGAAATTAAACCTAAAGAATTTTGTTATTGCCTTCTTCATAACGAAATCCTCAAGTCAGTTACAATGTAGGGAATTCACAGTAAGTCAACCTCTATTGTTAGACTTATTGACCTTCAATTCATTTTTATTGGTGTTTGTATCTTGAAAAAGACTCCAGTCTCGAACAGTGTTCGATTAACTAAAGAAAAATAAAGCAAAAAAAAACAAAAAACAAAAAAAAAAAAACAGCAATCACATTACTTTTACATTAGGAAAGGCCATCTTCATTTTTACTTGTATATAATTTGACAATGGCGTAGCAGACGATATCCAATTATTGTCTTCTAAAATAATTGTATGCATATTTCCAAAAGAAATTAATGCAGTATGCATAGGATTTTTCATATATATTTTTGTAAAGGACAACAGCTAACAAATGAGAAATTAGAAATTCTATTTACGCATATAACGATAGCTAAAAGGGAAAGCAAAAACAGCATTTATGGTTTTAGCGATTGTGTGTGCATGTGGCTGCTTACGCGCGCATGCGCGACGTGACTTGGTAAAATTCACCGCCCAAGGGACTGTTTTTCCGGATTGATTGAGACTTACTACCACTAACGCATCAGAGAGAGAGAGAGAGAGAGAGAGAGAGAGAGAGAGAGAGAGAGTGAGTAATAAACCACCCACACTTTATTAAGAGATAGATAGATAGATATTATGCCTCTTCATTTCATACCGCTGATTACACTATCTAGTTGGCGTTAAGTGAAGTTCTGCACCAGACAAAACGGAATAAGGTTCTCTTCTGTGAGCTAATTGAGAACTGTAATGATTCTAGCGAGACAAGTTTGCTAATCGTTACACCACATCTAGGCGCCCAAACCATTCTCATATGATAGCGGAATATACATAAATTACAATTCAAATGGATGTACCGTTTATTCAGATTTCCTGACTTACCGGTGTTTATTTTTCCAGGATTCCTTTGTATCCACATTGGTAAAGACAAGCCGACAAGGAGAGAAGTTCCAATCACGAAGAGGTTTCGGGAAGAATCCAAGGAGACATGTCTGAGGTTAGAAATTCCAACAGCAGCAACCATTCCTATTCCAAGAATGAAAGAATAAATCTAAATTCAATGATCATGAAGAATCTAAACAGATTATTAGCAATCAAGAGAGGAGCTAAATGCGCATGCGTGACGTAATAACCTCTCCACAATTGAAATAGCAGTTTTATTGGGAAGATTAAGTTGTCAATAAGTCTTATTAAGTAACAATGGAAAATTAAAATCAAAACAAGAAAAAACAAACAAACTATTAATCAAATAAAATTTTAATGTAGAAGTACAAATAATAATATTGTCAGAAATGAGTACATTTTGAAAGTTTTTAGAAGGTTATGGTATATAGATATTTTCTAATTAACTTCATCTGTTCTAACAGGAAATGGGTGAAGCAAGGTTGGGTTACGGCAATTGTTTTCTTTGGGAACCAGCATTCTTTGATTTTATCTGGGTTTGAATGATGAAAACACTTTGTCATGGGACTTTAGAATGTATTAGGAAGGTTGGTGACTATCGGCTAATATCTATTTTAAAAACAAAGATGATGACAAAGAATAAGAACATAAAATAATTCCTTTGTCTTCAGAAATTTATAGTAATACCTTTACATAGAGTGCACGAGAAATGCGAGTCTATGAGATCATGCTATCTGCACACGTAGATGCCTTCTTAAAACGATCTACTGTAAAGTTAACAGTAAGAGGACATCAAAATACTTACCTCTCTTTACACGGTTTGGCTATAAAGTGTCGCACCAAATAAAAAAGATGCTAAAAACTAACGTTACATAAATGATAACTATGTAAGATAATATATTGAAAAGTTCGCAATCCGATCAAGTAGCTTTCACACAAAAAACAAAAACAAAAAGAAACTAAAAAAAAAAAACACAAAAAAACGAACAAAAAAACAAAAAACAAAAACAAAAAAAACTTTTTGTCAGATTTTAAAAAGTGTGTCGATCCCAGAGCAATTACTTAATTTCGAATTGAATGTTCTCATCTTTGTTATTATCACAACGTTTCAGCCGCTGTGTCTTCCGAACTTCTTCAGTTAACTATCGATCAGAGTAACGTTGATGCAAGGAATTTTGATGCAAACACTTTAATTCATGTTCTTGTTCCGTTGTCCATGTTTGAGTAAAGGAAAGATATCTCTAGACGCGGAGAGAGAAACCAAAACAATATACGCCAGTAGATTAAATAAATGTTGAAATTCGAAATTCCCTGAAGGCTACCTGGATCGACAAACACCTGAAAAAGCCGAAGGAACGGCCGAAATGTCGTGACAATAACAACAAAGATGAGAACGTTAGTACGAATGTAAATAATGTAGGGAGAGATAACTTCTTACTCTAGAAATTAAGATTGAAAAATATAATTCTTAAGTCATTTATTTCTCTATTGTGATATTTTTGATGTGGATTTAATTTTTTCCTTGAATATTTTTTTTGTCCAATGAAAATGTAACGACAACGGAAATAGAAATAACATATAAATAGACAACAATATCTGTTAGAAAATATTTCATAAAATCAATAAAAATAAAAATAAAAGAAAGAAAAACAGAAGATATATTATTTACGTTAAAAAAAAAATGTTTTTGAGTGACCAATTTCATTGAGTCAATTCATTGTTTTTGTGCGCGATGGGGCGTTAGTTTAAATCCAGGGAAGTAGCAATAAAGAAAAGAAAATACTATTATTCCATGTCCTTTCAGGGTGTTTGTAACATGTCTACACATAACCAGGTCTTTTGTTTTTCTTTTTTACCTTGTAAAAGTCCCGGGCGCCACTCGAGGTATAGGGTTACGTTAAGAGGTAGTTTATAGGAATAAGAGGGGAAGATAACGGCTGACTTGAACAGGTTAAGATTGTAGTGATTGGGGAAACAGTCTCTTGTCATGCGAGTCTCATAGACAACTCTGCCCACTCGGAAACTCTGACCACACCGTAGTTTCCGTCAACATTTCATTCCACTCCCACCCGACCCAAGAAACCCAGAACAGTAGAATATCCTACTGCTACCAAAGAGCAGACTGGGATTCATTCCGAGACTTTCTCTGTGACGTCCCATGGAACAACGTTTTTAGTCTTCCCATCGAAGAATGTGCATCCGAGGTCTCCTCCTGGGTTAAGGCGGGCATCAATGCCTTCATCCTTGCCAGGAAATTTTAGCTTAAATCTCATTCGTCTCCATGGTTCTCGCCCGCTTGCTCGGCCGCCATTGCCCACCGGAATCATTTCTTCCGACTCTATCGTAGCTACGCGTCGGACCAAAACAGGCGCCTTTTCGCTTCAGCTCGTAATAAGTGTAAAAAGATACTTAACGAAGCTAAGATGTTGTTTGCTGCCAGAATGAAGCAACGAATAGCATCCTCTAAGTTCGGCGCCAAAGACTACTGGCGACTCTATAAAAGAGTACTTAACAAGGGCAAGTCCACAATACTCCCACTAATCAACAAATTTGAGGTCCTCACCTCCTCAGCAGACAAGGCTGAATGCTTTGCCCGCAGATTTTCGAACAATTCGAATCTGGACTCGTCTGGAGTTTTTACACCCGACTTCTCACCTAGAACTGAGGCACAACTGAATGATGTCCACATTAAACCCTCGCCTGTCTCTAAGATAATCTCAAAACTTGATCCTCACAAAGCGAGCGGAGGGGACAGAATCCCAATCATAGTCGTAAAGAAACGGGCCCCTGAACTCTCCTCTGTCCTTTCTAAGCTTAACAACTTCTGCCTATCTGATTCCTGCTTTCCTGTCTGTTCCTCTGTAGTTCCTATATTTAAAAACACTGGAGAACCCTCGGACCCCGCAAATTACCGCCCTATCAGCCTTCTTCCGATCTTTTGCAAAGTGTTCGAAGCTATTATCAACGCATCTCACAGCACACAGGCTCCTCTCGGACAAGCTGGTATGGTTTCCGCTTCACCAGGTCTACTGCTGATATGCTAACGACCATCACCGAGTATATATACCAGGCACTCGACAGGAATGGCGAAGCCCGAACCGTTGCTTTGGATATCTCTAAAGCGTTCGACAGAGTTTAGCATGCTGGCCTTCTATGCAAACTGCGGAGATATGGTATAACTGAACATTTGTTTGAACTAATCCAGTCATTCCTTTCTAACCGCACATTGAAGGTGGTATTAAACGGGCATGCCTCCCAGAACTACCATACGAACGCGGGTGTCCCTCAAGGCTCTATCCTAGGTCCTACGCTCTTTCTGAACTACATTAATGATCTCCCTGATACCATAAGATCCCAAGTAGGTATGTACGTCGATGACACCACAGTTTACTCTCGCCTCCTACAAAAATCTGGTGTAGGCGACAAAGCTAACCTTGCAGCCGAGCTTGGAAAGGACCTCCAATCCGTAGTGGACTGGGGTAAAAAATGGCTCGTAAATTTTAATGTTTCTAAAACGAAGCTACTATCAATTAACCATCACAGACAATCGCACCTACCTCCCATTAGCATGGACCAGGCTTGCCTCCCAGAGAGTAAAACACTACACCTCCTTGGTCTCACACTTTCAGTGGACCTTAAGTGGAATGACTATATCGAATCCATTGCTAAATCCGCTGCTATGAAAGTTGGTTCTCTGTGCTGGCCCCGGAAATTTCTTTCCGTCTGAATCTATCCTGCACATATATAAATCTACCATCCACCCGTGCATTGAATACTGCTGCCATATCTGGTCGGGTGCCCCTGCTATTCTCCTCGGGCTTCTCGACAAGGTACAGCGGGGGGTCTGTAATGTGATCGATACCGACTTGGCAGACCGCCTGCAGTCTCTCTCTCACCGGTGCGACGTGGCTTCCCTGTGTCTCTTCTATAAATACTTTCACGGCTTCTGCTCCGATGAACATAGATCACTGGTGCCCCCTAGGTACGAATTTGCACGAGATACTAGATTAGCAACTAGATCCCACACTTTTACAGTGAAACCGATAAAATGCAACCGCAACTTCTACTCCAACAGTTTCTTTTCTCGCACTTCCAGACTGTGGAATTCCCTTCCACATGATTGCTTTTCCGACGGCTACAATCTCCAGGAGTTTAAATGTAAGGTCAATAGACACCTCTTAACACACTAACTCGCTCCCATTCTTTCAAACACTCTTCCCATCTACTCAATCCTTATCCTAGGTATCCTTACTCATCTGTCACCTTCCTTCTGACATTTCCTATATCTAACCACTCTTTCTCTTTACCTTCCCCTATGTAGCCCCATGCGCAATAGTGGCAGTGAAATGCCTTGCTTGGGGTGAAATGATTAAAAACAAAAGTAGTTCGCGGAAAGAATCTGAGTGGAACTTCTCATCAATGGAATAGGGAAGCAGTGTGGGTGGTTTGTTACTATATAAGTGGAATCTTGGGTCCAAGCCGTGAAATTAGAGACCTGGTAAAATCGGGAGATGCATTTCACCCGAGCACTTTCCATGGTAGTACTGATAGTACAATGAGAGACTTGTCACATCTCGCCAGTGAGAGAGATGTTGGAGTATAGAAAATGATTCTTCTCCAACAAGACGTTTTGATCTGTTGAACTGGAAAGTCATGTCTAGGCAACTCTTGCCCAAACATGGCAACAGTAATCCATTTGCAGTCTGATCTGACTCTTATAAAGGTAGAGGGTAGCATGAGGAGTCAGGTATATACTAGAACAGGGAGACAATAATTTTAGCGATGAATCGTATATAGGAATTGCACTTGAGTTCGAGTGTGAATCAATATCCTCTCAAGGCATGAAACCTCCCCGAGAAGACATGCTTTCATCATGACTGGTGGTAATTCGGGGTTTGGTCGGCGTTGATGGACTGTAACATAGGAGGACACCATAAGAAGCGGTTGAATAACTTTGCCAGAATCGGGGATAATTCTGGGTTGATATTCTTAAGGCTAGTCACTGGAATTTTATCTGGGCCAATGGTCTTGTCTGTCGGGGAGGATATAACCTCGAGACCATTTATAATAGTGGACATAGCTGATTTGTTTCTTTTCATAATTTGGTTGGTGATCTTCCAGAATTCGCAAGATCGAATTTGTTTCTTTTAAATTCTGGCCTGAACAACTCGCGCGTAGCTGAACTTTGCCTTTTCCAGAACTCTCTTACAGCGATTGTTGGCGGTTTTGTAAGAAGTAAAAGCCAGACTACACCGCTCCTTGTGATAGATTTTGAAGTAGTTGTTTCAGTGAGCTATAGCTGCAGCACATTCAGGAGTGAACAATGTCTGATTCATTGATTTTGCAGGATCTTTTGGGGTATAAAACACTCCGTTCCAGAAAGAATCCATTCAGAGATGAGGGCAGCAAATTAGGGGCAGCATGTTTGGGAGGGGAACTTCTTTCATATAGGACCGAAAACTAAGTATACCTTCTTATAATGAAAAATTGTTCCATGGAACTGTAAATCAGGGTTTGGCTTATAGTCAATCTGAACACTGACTAAGAAATGTTCTGACATGTCAATAGAAGGTAAAACTTTGTCAGGACTGAGTATTAGAAAAAGGTAGCAGAGGTTCGCCTGTTGTCCCGTCGTATTCGGGATTCGGATGAGTTCTTCATTGATCTGACTTAGTTAATAAGCGATGGAGAAGTTTCTGCAATATCTTCCTTCCTCACAGGTTTTGTTGGAGTGAACTAGTCACTTTTTGTGGTGAACTCTGAAGTCGCCGCATACGTGAAAGTTCACCGGGGGATATTCGTTGAGGATATTATCAATGCTGTCTGATATTCGATAAAAAATTACCGATCCTTTAACCTGAGGACGATACAGAGCAAAGATGAATGTGGTATTATGAATAAGTGTCACGCAGAAACACATATATGGAAGATCAGAGTCCTCGTTTTTTGTGTTCTTGCGATAGAGAAAACCCGTCCATGATGTAGGCACCGAGCTCTTGACCATAGCGATTTAGGTGGCTGTATTTTTTTAATAATGGGTCAATAGCCAGGAATTGTGAGCTCATGCAATGAGATTAATGTATTGATACCCGTTTTAGACAGGAATAGGTCAGGTTTAGACTGAAGAAGATTGAGTTCCACTTCTGGAAATTTGGGACGTTGACCCCTTGTATTGATGTGAGAGGTAGTATACCTGGGGTCTACTTTCTGTGGTTAGGTTTGGTAGCTTTGTTCTTTTTTGATTTGATTGCTTTCGTGCTTGTTTTTGTTGGTTTAGTGGATGACTAAAAGGCAGTGAAAGAGATACCCATTGGAGATGCACGTATAAATGACCTGAGTTGACTCGTCCAGAGATACTGCCGTAACAGTACCCATCATCACGAGAGGCCCCACCAAAGACTACTGCACGGTGCAGAAACGATTCACAAAAAGGCAGTACAAAAGACCCAATATTATGCGCCTGCTAATAAAGTTTTCCTTAGAAGTTACTTCACTTGCCTTCAGCATGCGCTGTGATTGTTGTCAATGATTCCCTACAAGGAAACATTTCGCATTCATTGACCGTGAAGTTTGCCAAATCTTCCTTATTATGTTTTCCAAAAATTTCAATTACCTTCCCATTGCTAGCATCAGTTTCTTTGTTGTTCTTAATCTTCTTAAAACTTCCTTGCTTGCCTACTGATCTGTTTATTCTCAGCATTTGTCGGTCGAACCACTTTTTGGTGTTTCAAGTCTCTTCTCCATCCGTGAAAAAATTATCCAGCATTTATTACCTTATAGGAAATTAAATATTATATAGCAGTTTAGTACATTTTTATTCATTTCTGGTGGCATTTGAACCCATAATAACTGGACTAGTTTATGAAAGGTATCATTTACTTATCTTATACACCTTGTCTTAGGTTGAAACTTTTGTCATCTGTTACTCCATTACACGGATGTCTAACTTTCTGTTCCACTTTGATTCAAAAGTAAATATAATAGGCAATCATGTATTTTGTCTTCTTTACTCAAGTAGATAATTGCTGATTTCACCTGCTTCTCATGCCTTTAATATAACCCATGAGTGTTAAGTTCTTGAAATAGTTCTTCGTCATCTGTTCTAAATAAAGTTATCTATTTTTGATTTGGTAGCGTCAATTTCTTGAAAGTCCTATTCTCTAAACATATCCATTCCCGACATTTTATCTGCTTGGTATTTTTATCACCCAAGGTTAGAAATATACCTATCGCTTCTCGTGTCTTCTTCACCCGCGAGGAAATTGTCCAAATTTCACTGATGTTTCAGAGATTAGTGATTACATGAGCAGTTAAAATTTCTTTACTTTGCTTCTAAGTAGCTGATCGGGCCATACCCTAACAAAAACATCTGTATAATATATGAAACACAGATGTAGATAATTATTCATTGGTATTAGTCACTATGATAATATTTTAATCATAAGAATCGCATTTCCTTTTATCATTGTCTTGAGCACAAAAGTTCTTGCCATATTTACAGCCGTTACGATCATATTTATCAAAAGTACGATTTAAAAAGATATTTGAATGTACAAATCCATCATCGAGCGTATTTACTCTTTTTATTTTGTTCTGGTGCTAGTTCAAATTCAAGGAATGACAAATAAAAAACAAAAAACAAAAACAAAAAAACAAAAACAAAAACAAAAAAACAAGACCCCCTCTCTAAAAAAAAAAAATGAAGAATAATAAAGAACGCCTTCACATTAAACTATTCTCTTCATTATCAATTTCGTAAAACTTAAAACATGTTTTTTAAGAAAATGGTGGATAAGTTGGTTCTTTTGGAGAAAGCAAAGGCATATACAGAAATTATAATTAAAAACCGAATCAAGTTTCGGTTTAAATTCTGGCGTCGACCCTTTTTTACTTGAAATTTTGTTTTGACCTTGGAACATCAACCCAACCTACCCGACAGAACATAAGAAAAATATTTTTTTGATTTTTTATTTAAATTTTCAAATTTAAAAAAAAATGTCGACACTGTTATTATGAGCGCCGAAACATAAACGTATATTTTGCTACTCGGTATAAGTTTCGATCCCTCGTCGTCATTGTTATAAATCGCTACTAACGGTTATAATTTCTCGACTGGAACCAACGGTACTCTAACGACCACTCTGTCAGGACTCTCTCGAAACAATGTCGAAACTATGACCCAGAACTCACTTTGAGTTCTTATGTGGAACTGAGGGCCACTGGAGGTGGAACAAACAAAAAGAAAGAAAGAAAGAAAGAGAAATGAATCTACTAACTGAACTGTTGAAATTTCAGGAAAATACATTGAAAAGTTGAAAATTAAAAACGAAATGTGTTGAAAAATCACGTTTTATAATAATTCCAAAGATAACCGAATCCCAGAATTAACTTGAGAGAATTCAGTAAGATCGAGTAAAACTAAATTCACTACCCTTCCCACTTTCCGCCGATAAGAAAGGAACCATTAAACATATACTTAAAGATGTCAAGTAGAAAGAAGCAAATGTTGATAAATAAAACCTAATGGTCACCAGAATAACATTTATGATTTCACTGGACAAAAAGGACCTGGAAAAGACTTCGGTTTTGAATCAGCCACCCAGAAGAGAATTACGTTTTACGGAGAGAAGCCGGTTTGAAGCTTAACTTATAATTATTTTATCTCTTAAACATTAATTCGGATTTCCTCGAATGCAACCCATAAAGAACATTTAATTGCTATCCTGATCATGAACAAAAATGCTGGGTGGTCTGTTGATCGTTAAAAATGCATAGGGATAAAAAAAGATAAACTTTGTTTAAGGAAAAGTGGAAATAATTTTCTTTTCTTTTCTTTTAAGTGGTCTGGGAGATGAAGAGATCACAGCATAACACAAAGCTGATGTCTGAAAATCCAGTTTCGTTACGCCATTTTGAACGCTTGGATAACCGCAGGAAGCAGGTTTAGGTTAGCTGTTGAGAAAGTGGGAAAAGAAAAAAAACGTAAAGTATTTCGAAGTAAAAATAGGCGAAATGACTCGTCTGACTACTCGCAAAAAGGGGATGGACAACCCCAAATTTAAATAACCACTTGAGTAAAGATATCTTGAAAATATGAAATGTTAGAAAAAGTGTAGAATTCAATCAAATCTAAACCCTGACCAATCTCCACCTCCGGCAGACGCAGGATTCTATATAAGTTGGAGATTTTAGAACAGAGAAGACAAAAGAGACAGGAAAATATACGAAGAGTCCACACACTACTGCTATCGGAGTTCACATCCTTTGCCAAGACATCCTGACCAAGACCTTCTGCCGGCTCAGGAGACAGAAAAACAAAGGAGAGATCGAAAGATTTTTTTATTTATAATGAGTGTTGCTACTTCTGTGTTATTTTTACTGAAAGATATTTTATTTATAATGATTGTTGCTACTTCTGTGTGTTGTTATTTTTACATTTAACCAGTTTTCATTTATCTGTTGGAGCTTATCTTCGATGCTTTTGTTTTGTCTTATACTCATACTCAGTACTTTCTTTATTCTTTTTTCCTCGAGATGAATTCTTTTCCTAGTGTTACTTGTGCTTTCTGTATCATGTTCCTGTTTAAAATCCTCGCAAACTTATTATCAACGGAACCTGCACATGCTTATTTGTTAATTAACCCTGGAACACTAACCATCAATTAAAGTTACACCACTACTAACCATCGGTATATTTTACCCGATTTAAAAAAATATCTAAAACAATTTAAATATAAATCTTTATTTGAAATATTTTACATGCAGGCACTTCAAAATTTGTAGTTTGAGTTAACATTAACAGGAATCGAAAAACATATTGTTTAAGTAAGTAAATAAGGTACTGAAAATTTAATTAAATTGCAATTAAAATGGAGTGATCTGATGCAAAAAGAGACAAAAAACGATGCCAAGATATGGAACCGAATGCAAGAAACTACATAAGGAAATAAGGAGCAAATGCAAACAGGCTAAAGAAAGACGACTCAATGACAAATGTGCTGAAGTAGAGAGACTGAGCACAACCAATAATGGTGATATCCATAAAAAATAAAGGAACAGGACAAAAGACTGCTCAGCAACAGGATGTATAAAAGTAAAGGACGGTACACTCATACTAGAAAAAATACTTAAAAAATGAGATGACTATATTGGTGATATACGACACGAGAGATCACGAAACGAGAGATCAACCAACAATACACAAAAATACAGATGGACCTGAAATATTAAAAACCGAAGTGGAATCGGTAATGGCCAAATTGAACAGAAACAAAGCAGCAGAAACCGATGGGTTTGTAGTAGAAATGTTGATGTTCTTAGAAGACTTTGGCATAGACATTAGACAAGCTCACGGAAATAATAGACGAAATCTACAACAGCGGCAATATACCGGAAAACCTCAGCAGATCAATTTTCATAGTAGGACCTAAGAAGCCAGGTGCAAAACAATGTGATCTCCATCGAACAAACAGCTTAATGAGCTACATAACACAACTAAGCATTTGAACAGAGCGAGCAGCAGAATCGGTCTGGAGATAAAACAAGAACAGTATGGTTTTCTTAAAGATACCGGAACAAGGAATGCGATATTCGTGCTCAGAATGCTATTTGAAAGAGAAATACAAATGCAGAAGGAACTCTGCTTTATAGACTATGCAAAGGCATTTGACAAAGTACACCACAAAAACTTGATACTTTTTCGAAATAGACGTTAGGATAATCAGTCAGTCAGTTAAGTACCATACGTGATACGTGATTTGGTGATTATGTCTCGAAAGAGACATGACTGACTAGGAAAAGGATTTTCCCGTAGTAAGTTGACACTACTTTCTGCGGTAGACTGGTTGCCAGCCAAATTTATAAAACCCAATCTGTCCTGTTATTTAACCCACAATCAGAGGGAAGAGGCAGATTAATACCTTTCCCAAGAGTATTAATGCGTAAGTGAATGCAATGATTTCAACTGGAATTCGATCTTGGCTCCCCGATTTCTCGTTCTGAGTAGATATCCACTACAGCACAACAAGAAAATCTACTGGCAGGAAACCGCTTGCAGCAGAAATGTGGGTTTACAGAGGGATGCTGAGGATACCATGGGCTGATCACGTGTCCAACGACGAGATGTTGAAGAGGATGGAAACGAGGAGAAAGCTTATGCTTAACATAAGGAAGAGACAGATGAGGTTCCTGGGACATGTAACGAGGAAGGAAGGTCTGGAGAATTTAATACTCACTGGACGAATAGAAAGAAAAAGAGTCAGGGGAAAGCTTGGTAGGCCTGAACAAATGGATGGCGGAGAGAGGTTTGGGAGAGATACCAAGAGAAAAAATATTGAGCGCAACTTGGGACAGAGCCAAGTGGAAGTCCCTGATCGCCTACGTCGCGAAGGGACACGTCATAAAGAAGACCATTAGATTACATATAACTGGGATGTGATTACTTCCACAGTTAGCGGTTCTGTATGTTTTCAAGTACAAAAACTGCTTTAGATTACCTTTTTCAAGTATTACATAGTCTTATATGCTTTAGGAGGTGCGGGTGGGTTAACGGTTAACAATGCGGAGAATGGAATCGGTGTACCGGATCCAAACATCAGCTGTTATGATTTTGACAAAGGTATGAACCATCCTAATCTATGAGTAAATAGCAAATCATTTGGTGCAATTTAGCTTGGTACAAGCAGTCCATCTAAGGCGTTCAATAATAGTTAGGGTGTGGTGATACCGAACGAGCAAAAGCGAGACCGGATGTTGGCCAACTAAAAGGCATATGAATAAAAATCATCTCCGCGCATCCGAGTTTGCGCAGATGTTCCGGTTGAAAAATAAAAATTAATCAAATATCAAATTTCCATTTCGTGAGCCTACGCGAATTTTATTTACCAGCCAATGGGAAGCCCAGAATCAAATTCAAGTATGAAATTCCAAACGAGCGTCTGATCCAAAAGGCAGATATAAAAAGCGGAGACAAAGCATCGTTAGACAGACGGGAAAACGAGAGGAGAAGAGTGTAATTAATATTCCCTTGACTTAAGTCGAGCGGCTACTATGCTGACCTCTTTCTTTCTCCCTGTTCTCAAAAGTACTTATTGACCTCTTCAAAGACATTCCTCAAAAGTACTTACTGACTTACTGACCTTAGAAGCGGCAAGTTCAAAATGAACATCCATTTACCTACAAGACGCTTCCACACTCCTCAGCCTTTTATCTTTTTCAGCATTATATTATTTTCCATAAACATTCTAATCTCCGTTGGACTTATATTCAAGTATTATTTTAATTGTAAAACATTAATTGAAATGTGTATATATATAAGTGTTTTTTTATACTCAAATTGCCTTTCTTGATTTTATAATCATTTTATGAATTATAGTGGGCTATCTTCCCATAAGGCCAAATTCCGTTAACCTGCTACGGTATACAATTACCCTTCACTACAAACGGAAAAAGAATAAGATAACCGCTGTAAGGGATCTTTTCTCGCTGCTGGTAAAACGTAACCCAATAAAAGTTGTCGCACAAAACAAAACAAAGAAACAAAAAAAAAAAGGTCTAAGTTACCAAACACGACGAAAAACATCCCACCAATCACAGGCTCAGGAATTGTGACAAACAGTGCGCCGAATTTACCGAAGCATCCAAGTAGAATCATCACGAAAGCACCAACTTGCATCACTCTTAGACTTGCAATCTGATGACGTACAAATAAGAAACAAAAAAAAAAAATAGCACAAAGTTTATTTATGACAGAATTTCAGAAAAATGGATCACAAACAATTTATTTACCCTAAAAATATTAAGTTTTGTCACATACCTTGGTGATACCAATGGCACCAATATTTTCACTGTAGGATGTGTTGGCACTTGCAGCTCCCCAGACACCGGCCAAAAAACAAGTAATACCTTCCATTCCAATTCCTGTAAAATGAAAATTCATATCGTCATTTGAGTGTACTTAAATAATAATAATAGTGTTTGGAAGAGGTGTTGTGTTAATTTTGTGTATGAGGAGATTTTATCAACTTTGTAAAATTGGCATGAGATATTTGGCTTTCTATCTGCATCGGAACACAGACCACTGGAATCAGTCAGTCAGTTAAGTGCCATACGTGATACACGCTTGGGCGATCATGTCTCGAAAGAGACAAGACTGACTGGGCAGAAGATTATCCCGCAGTAGGTTGCCATTGCTTTCTGCGGTAGACTGGTTGCCAGCCAAAGCTATAGAACTCAATCTGTCCTGTTATTTAACCCATAACTGGAAGGAAGAGACGGATTAATACCTTTCCCAAGGGTATTTGCGCGTAAGTGAATGCAATGAATTCAACTGGAATTCGAACTGGGCTCTCCGATTTCTTGTTCCGAGCCGATATCCACTGGATCACCACGCATCGGAAAGTCACAAAAAACAAATTTCCTCAGCTGTCTTTCATCGTCTGCCATCTTGATTGAGGTTGTGTTCCTGACACACATTTCTAGAAAAAGAAAAAACAATGGATGCATAAAATAGTCCATTCTTTTAGAATTATTAGTCGAGTTAAAAGCCCACAAATTGTAGCTGTCTTGCTCGGTTTTAGTCTTTGAGTGTTGTTTTAATTTTCTGTAAATAAAAAAAATAATGTCTATAAAGAAAATGCTACTTGTACTCTTCCATATCTAACGTTAGAATGAAAAAATACGTCCATTTGGAGAATTTCTATGCGTACACTAATATCGCAGTTGTTACTATAGAATAAATAGTAATCATTTTGTGTGATTTCATAGTATTGTGGGGAGTTACCCACTTAATAATGGACTCTTCTTTGCCTATATTAACCGAAAGTTAATTACTCTCGAGGAGCACAGCCGGGGCGACTTCAGTTCAGCTCATCCTAGTCTGTCTGTTTGTCGGTCACTTGTAGCGAAGCTATTATTACTCTATCTCTTTGCATCTTTTTGTATCTGTTTGTATCTCTTGTTGACGTAATATATGTTCTTGACCTACCACCGTGTTGACTCATTATTTTATGGTCCAATACCCGGTCCATATAAACTGGCGACAAAGATATAAGAATTTACACAGAGAAGGAAAACCCTTTTCTTTGACCACTGTCGATATATCAATGAGCGACGAAAATATAAGAATTCATGCAAGAAAATTTTTTTTCTTTGATCACTATCGCCACATATCAACTAGCAACGTCGGAAATACGGAAATTGCGAACATCAACGGTCGAACGTGGATTTCAAGTACCAAAGGATAACCCCACCTCATATATAATCGGTCGAAAAAACGTGAAGTATCAAGAAAGGAAAAGTATATACCCCATCTATACCAGCCTGCAACTAATAAAAAAAAAAGAGAATGAAAAAATTCAGAGTCGAATGAAACAATTTCCTACAAGCCTGGAACGGCGTCACAGAAAAATCTGTACTTAGATTCGTTTTGAGACTATCTATTTCTCTTTGACGTACGTCTTACGGGAAAAAAACTGTAACTACAGTTAGTGTTTTTCCTCTCGTGTTTACGAAAAATTGGTTGTGTTGAGTTTGAAAAAAAAAATGGAAGACTTACAAAAAGTGATAATTTAATTAATGAAAACTCAGTTGGATCGACAACAAAAAAGCGACGAGCAGTTACAACAACAACAATTATTTATGGAGCTACATAAACAACAGATGGATTTGCAAGAACAAGTCTTTAAAAAGACCGAGGAACGACAAAATCAAATTGAAGACTTACTTCTTAAATCATTAAATGGCAAACAACTGAGGTACTATCTGGAGTACTATGGAAACTTTTGAGTATGTACCAGAAAACGAAAAAACCTTTGATGCTTTTTATAGGCGGTACGAGGATTTATTTAACGTCGACTGTAATAATTGGCCAAATTCCAAGAAAGTGCGTTTATTACTAAGGATGTTGAGTACAGCAGAGCACAGCAGATTTGTTGATTTTATCCTCCCCAAAAAGACAACCAACAGACCTGGAATTCTCAAAAACAGTCAAGCTACTGTCGGAATTATTTGGGCCGAACACATGACTTTTTCATGAAAGATGGAAGTGCCTAAACTTATTCAAAGAGGATCAGCAGGACTAGTTAACATTTGCCGCTACGGTAAATAAATACTGTAACGATTTCAAATTAGCGGAATTATCTGCTGATGACGTTAAATGCCTAATTTTTGCTCGAGTGCTAACATAACTAGAAAATGAGCCGGGTTTAACCCTCCAAAAATTAGCAGAAGGAAAAACAAGTGACTCTAGGAATATCGAGGAGTCAGGAGTCGCTCATATAAAAAAAATTATGAACAGATCAAAACGCCACTCCCTGGAAAGAGAGAAAAGAAAATATCGTGACAAGCATACTATAAGCCAAGAAAATTCACCACCAGGTCCGTGTTACATTTGCGGAAAATTACACTGGATGAGGTTTTGCCCCTCCAGAAAAAAATCTGTCAGAATTGCGGTAAAGCTGGTAATATAACATCATGTTGCTGGTATGCGAAAACATCCAGAAGAACAACAAATAAAATAAGGCAGACGCAGTCAAGCGATAAGGAAGATGGAAATTTGTGCAAAAATGTAATCGTGCAAATATTAAATAAAACAATTAAATTCCAGCTGGACAGTGGATCTGACCTGACGATCATAAATTTGCATAAGTGGAGGCGACTGAAAAAGCCAACGTTATTGAGAACTGTGATATATGAAAAAATAAACATTTTAGGAGAAGTATTTTTCCCGATAACATTAAATGGAACAACTAAAAAATTAAGAGCATATGTGATGAAAAATATTGAAAATTTCTTCGGTACAGATTGGATTGAAAAGTTCAATTTGCGGGACTGTCCAATGAGTATGTTCTGTTGCAAAATAGAAACTACAACGTCCAACATTGAAGAACTGAAACTGGAACTAAAAGAAAAATTCCCGAAGGTGTTTTCAGGCGGCTTAGAGAAATGCACTAAAATAAAAGCTCAATTCATGTTAAAGGATAATGCACAGCCAGTGTTCAAAAAGAAGAGGAACGTTCCGTTCGCAGCGGCAAACCAAACAGACATAGAATTAGACAGATTAGTAAATGCAGGTATCCTGTCTAAAATTGATTTTTCGGAATGGGCTGCTCCAGTGGTATACGTTAAGAAGAAGTCAAATCAAATCAGAGTATGTACTGATTTTTCGACGGGTTTGAACGCCTCGTTAAAGGACCATCATTATCCTCTACTAAGGATATGCCGGACCCGGATAACGTGCAAGCACTGCAAAGCTTTTTAGACCTAGCAAATTTCTATCAAGTATTCATAAAGAACATGAGAGCTCCGTTGAATCATCTTTTAAAGAAAGATAAAATCTGCAATTGGACACCAGACTGTCTATCAGCATTCAAGAAAATTAAAGATACACTCACGTCAGACCTTTTCCTCACCTACTATAACCCAAAATTGGATATTATAGTAGCGAGCGATGCCAGCTCTTATGGCATTGGTGCCTGTATATTCCATAAATTTCCGGACGGAACGAGAAAACCGATAGTGCATGCTTCTCGAACTTTGCTGCCAGTAGAAAGGCAGTATTCACAGATCAAAAAAGAACCATTAAGTATAATCTTTGCTGTGACCAAATTTCACAGATATCTGCTTGACAGACATTTTACTCTACAAACCGATCACAAGCCGCTGCTGACGATATATGGAAGTAAAAAAGGATTGCCGGTGTACACCGCTAACAAATTCATTCGATGGGGAACAATGTTGTTGAAGTACAATTTCAAAATCGAGCATTTGTCTTCCAAGAACATTTGCCACGCTGACGGATTATCCAAACTCGTTCCTAAAAATAAAGAGTTTTTCGAAGACTCGATAATCGCAACATTGGGAACGGATTGCGAAGTAAAAAACATGATCGCTAACATCATAAGAGAGTTCCCAGTTATATTATCTGACATTAAAAGAGAGGCTCTGAAAGACGAGTTTATTACGTCTACTAAGAATAAAATTTACAAAAAAAAGACTCAAGTGTGCCTGAGATTTTTTCTCTTTGTGATGAGGTACTATTATACAACGAAAGAGTGGTGATACCAAGAAGTTTACAAAAGAAAATCCTTCGGGACTTTCATATGGGACATCCTGGAAAAAACGAGCTAAAAGCCTCATGCGATGTTATGTCTACTGGCCTAACATGGACAGAGATATCACAGACATGAATGACGCATGCAAAGGGTGTGCAAAGCGTTTGCTGCTAAAGCTCCACCAGTTACGTGCAAGCCTTGACCGAAGACGGACCAGCCATGGCAGAGGATACATGTCGATTTTGCGGGACCATTAGAAGATCACTATTACCTCATCGTCGTAGACAGCCACACTAAATGGCTGGAAGTCCTCAGATGTAAAAGACCGACCACAGGATGCATGATAGCTTTTCTGCATGAACTGTTTGCACGTTTCGGCGTTGTGGATTGCGTAGTAACTGATAACGGAACGCAGTTTACATTTTGTGAATTCAAACAATTCTGCGAAACGTTTCAAGTGAACCATATCACGACTCCACAATATCACCCTAGGTCCAATGGGCAAGTGGAACGTTTTGTCGACACATTGAAACGAGCACTTAAGAAAGCACAGGGCACACCTACTGAGAAGGCGCTGCAACAGTTTCTGCAGGTGTATAGAATTACTTCAAATCACAATACATCAGCAGAACTTTCACCGGCAGAAACGAGAAAAATCAGATCAGTTTTCGACAAGCAAGCTAAATTAAAATATACAATCACACTTCCCAGAAAACGTTACTCTTGTGGCGAAAAAGTACTTTTCAAAGTATACAAAAATAACATGATGTTTTGGGAAGTGGGCATTATAAAACAAAGAGTGGGAGACTTGGTCAGCATGATACAAGATCCCAAGAATATGCATAAGCGCCACCAAAATCAAATAAGGAAATGTCGGACAATTGACATAAATGATTCACCACCGTCAAATGAAGGGCCGGTAGATAAAATCTTCGAGAATTTCGACCTCAAGGCACCCAAGCTTCACCCGAAAGAACGCGATCTAGTAGGAAAAGGAAGTTCACGGATCCTTTGATCGTCGACCCTAAACGAAAAAAATATTAAACAGCTTTTCCGGGAGAAAAGCCCTTGGAAGAGGGGGTGTTGTGGGGAGTTACCCACTTAATAATGGACTCTTCTTTGCCTATACTCTCGAGGAGCACAGCCAGGGCGACAGAGACACTGGTTTCCAGTACGACTTCAGTTCAGCTCATCCTAGTCTGTCTGTTTGTCGGTCACTTGTAGCCAAGCTATTATTACTCTTTCTCTTTGCATCTTTTTGTATCTGTTTGTATCTCTTGTTGACGTAATATATGTTCTTGACCTACCACCGTGTTGACTCATTATTTTATGGTCCCATACCGGGTCCATATCACATAGTTTTATTGCATTTTTTTATTTTACTATTGGGAGTAGATTTTCGGAAATTAGGGATCAAATGGTTGAAAAAACAATACATGATTTACATTTTCCTATGAGTTATGCAATTAACTAATAAAACCAATTTTACTTACAAAGTTATGTCAATTTACTTGATGGTAAATAAATAATTAAATAGCTTTTACCTGGTTTGGCGCTCTTACGTATTTTGAAATAAATGTAACGAAGAAGCAATATGTATAATAAAATATAATTATTAGTTTACAGTGAACAAAAGGGAGGTATACATACTTTATGCTATTTTAATAAATATGGGTTTCCCTGAGCAGACGATTGCTGATTCTTTGTTTTGGGAATTAACGTCACCTTTGAAAATTCTAATATGGTTAATACTAAAATTCGTATAAATTGTTACCCTGGGGCTACTATTACTTGAATGGAAAGAGCTTTAGTTTGATATCAGTTTTCAATTCTATTTTTTTTTTTAGAAAATATTTTTTTTCCTGCAGGGCAATGTTTGAATTCAAGGGATGTTTCAAATTAAAGCTAGGTTGTAGTATTGGAACAATGATAAGATTCTTATATTATTCTGGTATTGTTCATTTATTGTTCGTTCTGAAAGTTTGTTTTTTGATAATGTAACGTTTACCATTGACTTCCCACCTGAATTTCATTAATTTTTTATTCCTAAAAATGTTTACTGAAGATATTTAGCGGCATTCACATAAATCTTCTGTTCAATCACGTCGCACAAATTGTTTAGCATATATCTGATGTCGTAATTTCATGACGGCTACCATTTTTCGTTGTAACAATGTATTTAGATGTGATGTTAGTTAGATACACTTGTCGTGCCCACTAAAATATAAAATACAATATTAATAAACTAATCACACTCAATAAAGTGCTTACATTGTAAAACACACTAATAAAACCATAGAAATAATCAAATATCAAATTACCATTTCGCGAGCCTACGTGGATTTTATTTACCAGCCAATGGGAAACCCGGAATCAAATACAAGGATGAAATTCAAAACGAGCTGCTTCTGATCCAAAAAGCAGATCTAAAAAGCCGAGACAAAAGGCAGAAAGACAGACAGATGGACAGATAGGATAGGGTTACCTGCCTCCCCTTGACTTAAGTCGAGCGGCTACTATGCTGACCTCTTTCCTTCTCCCTGTCTCATAAGTACTTATTGACCTCTTCAAAGACATTCCTCAAAAGTACTTACTGACATACTGACCTTAGAAGCGGCAGCCTCAAAATGAATATTAATCACACTCCTAAGCCTTTTATCTTTTTCATCATTATTTGTCATGAACTCTCTAACCTCAGTTGGACTTATATTCAAGTATTATTTTAATTGTAAAACATTAATTGAAATGTGTATATATAAATGTTATTTTATACTCAAAATTGCCTTTCTTGATTTATAATCATTTTATGAATTATAGTGGGCTATCTTCCCACAAGGCCAAATTCTATTAACCTGAACGGTATCCAATTATCCTTCACTATAACGGAATCCTACTACTACTAGAAAAAGAATAAATAAGAAGATACCCCGCTATAGCAGACATACCACGCGACTTATGAGAGTGTCAGTTAGAAATAAATATTTGATTCTGGAGGAGATTTTCTCACGAAAAACGTGTATAAAACACACGAAATCCAGTCTCAAAGAGCAGATACGCACAGCCAACACCAAGGTCCACGTCACTTTCATTTATGGTCTTTACGACCTCATTCATGCCATTCAAAGAGACCGTTTCAGACTACGGCAACAGAATCCACGATAGGAAACAAATTTTATCTTTTTTATTTCCTTTAGTGTTAATCACACAGATACACAACCGACCATAATTATTAGGTACCCCAGTTTTTAAAAAAAAAGAAATGATGTATTTCATACTATTTTTAGTGGATAATTCTAAATGAAAATAGAATGGTTCTTTTGTTATTATTACTTTGCAAAATTTTACAAGGCAAGGGAGCAAAGATGAGCTCGTCCGAATCACCCAAAATTTTTTCATTCTTTCATTGATGAAACTGCAATATAGATAATTATTAAATATTTATAAATTCGTTTGATGCACATGTTATTGTGCAGTATTAACAAAAGAATCATTCTATTTTCATTTACAATTATTCACTTGGCAATAAATACTAAAAATAGTTATGAAGTACATCATTTTTAAGACACTGGAGTGGCCTAATAATTATGGCCGGTAGTGTACGTGTTGATTTTGTTTTGCACAAACACACATATAACAAACAATATTCCATGGTTCTTTACGTACATAAATAAAATTTATATTTTATTTTTATTTCAGAACTTTATTAACCGAAACAAAAAGGCATTACTTTTTAGTTTATAATCAACTGCTTTTATTCTTGTCGTTATAATCAATGTTTATTTGTTGAAACCACGTAGTTTTTTTCTCCTAGATTTTATTCTTTTGATAAAAATCGTGTGATTATTCTAAACGAACGAATTACGAGCTGTTCCCCAATAATATCTTATGTAGGTACCTCTACAAAATCGCTGAAAAAACAGCATATTATGAATGAAAAAGCCCCAAACTAAATAAAAACAAAGTTTTATCGGCAAAATATTTATGTTATTATTATTAAGAGGATAAATCAAAGTATTTTAAAATTATTTTTAAAAATATTTAAATTCTTTCTAACACGTTCGAAATTTGAGTAGAAAATCTTGTTTTTCTTTCGTTCGTGAGTGGCGTAATTTTTACAAAGGTCTATAACGGCAAACGTAATATTACGCAAGGCACTTTTTTGCTGGTGAAAGTCACATTAATTTAGAAATTCTTGCAAAAATCAAATAATGGTCGAATTTTGATGAAAATTTCAGGACTTATTCGTAATTGACTGAAATCATTGTTGAAATAATTATGTTTAGAAAATATTGGTAAACATATATATATTTTTCTTAACATATATTCCCCTTTCTCACGAATTAATTTCCAGAAATGTCTAGAAATTCGCCATCGTTTCTTCATAAACCTAATATTAATTAAATTCAAGAGTCATTGGGGAATGTTAATCAACTGTCTTTCTTCGAAATTAGCCTATATTTAGAAAATCTGCTCCCTCCGAATTGCGAAAACAAAAATGCAATAAATCTATGCCATTTTTTATTTAGATAATTGCTTTTAATTGCTTTTATAAACAATATAAATTAATGATTTCACAGTCTGAAAAGAAAAAAATTCAATGAATTATGAATTTTTAAAAGAATTGTTTTCATTTTTATTTTTTTATTATAATAATTCATAAAGTTTCAAAAATATTTTAAAATTCCCTCCTCCATCGTTAACGCTAGCGTGTGAATGTATGAAGACTACATTTACTACTCGAAAATTGAAAAGCTTAATGCAAATAATTTAGCCAATGAGTTTTTAAAACAATTAAAACATTTTGTGCGCATGCTGATTAGTCGTATTTTCTTGTTACGGGTGGCCGTACATGATATATATTGTTAAAAGATCGCGTGTTTCAAAGATTGCACTCCATACATGAAAAAAATAACAAAAAAAAAAAAAAAAAGAAAAGAAAAAACAACTAAAAAACAACAACAACAAAAAAACAAAAACAAAAACAAAACAAAAAAAACGATATGAACATTTTCGGCTGGGTACAATTTTATCTCGATTCAGTGATTCCTATGCCCTACGTTTCAACCACCAATAGGATTTGCAA
This sequence comes from Ascarosepion bandense, assembly GCA_037127315.1. Lineage (NCBI taxonomy): Eukaryota > Metazoa > Mollusca > Cephalopoda > Sepiida > Sepiidae > Ascarosepion > Ascarosepion bandense. Next base: position 1,326,370 of record JBBBDQ010000304.1, read on the forward strand.
ATCATCCTGTCAAAATTAAAGCAAGTTTTATATTTTAATTCCTAATTTTGCTTAAAAGAAAAGTAATTGTGAAATTCACAATTTGTGGAGGTACCTAAAAAGAATATGAAAAATAGATATAAAAAATAAAAATTAATAAATGCCATAAAATTTCATAAATTATTGAGTTACCTCTGCCGTTATATAATTTTATTTTGTTATTAATTGTAAAATTTTTTAAAAGAAAGTTTTATATTATTTTAATTTTTATTTTTCATAAAACATCTTCAAACTTAAAGCTATAAAGCTAATCTAACTAAAATTCTATATAATATTAGATAATTGCTGAAAATATTGTGTTAAATTTTTAATTTTAACATATAGTTAAAAATAAAAAAAAAACGAAGCATCCGAATAAGTTTTATGTCAAGTTCGTCTTCCATACTAAGCAATTTTTTAACGGATACTGTCTGTCATGTCAATTATCGCTTTTGATAAGGCGATGATAACCCGACAACAAGGATACTATAATTAATAAACACTTTTGTAGTACATTTCAGGCAGTAAGCAAGTAATTCTTGCTTCAAATCAGATTAAGGTAAGTTTAAATTCGGTAATTTGAATAAAATAATGTGTCAGCGAGACGTATTTTTGCAAGAATTGGCTTCTTTTACAAAATGTGTCGATTGATGAAAAATGACCGAAAAATTGAAAATTTTTAAAATAAAATTTTTAGATTCCGATCAATATAAATTCGGTTTGAAATACACCAGGGTATTTTTGCTTACTGGAATTAGTAAATTTAGTCTCTCGGCTTTCAGTTAAAGTTAAAATAAAAGCTTTAAGAAATTTTTTTTATTTTTAAAAATTCAATTTAAATTTAGGTCTCAAAAGTGAGTGGCGGTACTTAATCTTATGTTATTGTAATGTAGCGAATACTGACACTCCGAATTTTAACATTCGACTAAAAACCGAGTAGAAGGATTCCTACACACTGATGAATGGATTTTACAAAAGCATGAACAGTTTTCAGATAATTGTTGGATCTATCAAACTTCAGTGCAGGACTATTTTTTAAAAAAAGAGGAATTGACTTAGAAACCATGGATTTCGAAGCGAGAAAATTAACCATGACATTCTAGTTGGTAGAGTCTTGATAAACAGGGAATCCCTAAGATGAAAACCCCTTAAACCAAAAACAACTTTCAGTTAAAAACGGTAAGTGAAAAGATCATCGGTTAAAAAACTTATTGAAAGATAAACGAAGGATTTTATAAGAAATTCATTTATAGTAGTTGTCTATTGCGCCAATTCAATAGCAATTTTACATATGATCTTGTGCATATTATATAATTATTAATCTCATACCTCTGTTGATAGCATGTATAGGTGGAGGTGCTTCACCAGCCATCCTTGCGCATGCGTAATAATCCCCAACTGATTCAATAATTGAAGCCAATACAGAAGCTAGAATGCCGAGTACACCTGCTGTGCTGAAGGTTGGAACTCCCCACTGACCTGAAAGAAGAAACAAACGACTTTAACAATTATTTAATAATTTAAAAATCATAATGAAGCATAATAAAAACAAAACAAAAAAAAAACAAACAAAAAAACAAAAGAAGAATCTAAATTGGGACATTTGTTGTTTGAAGAATTTTTAAAGAACCTTTTAGCCTTGAAACTAGATGACGAGTGATTGTCGAAAATCTACAGTCAAACAAGATTCTTCTATTTTTTGTAATTTATTTTTCAGGCAAAAAATATTCTTGGATTTAAACTTTTTTCATTTAAAATATTGGTTGCATGAAAGAAGTTAAGATTTTATGCATTCACAAGTTGTCGAGGTGGAGGCAGATCGACTATAGAATTCATTGTAAGAAAGTGATTCAGTTTTAAAAGTTCAGGTGCAAACGGGTCATTCAGATGCTGTTAATGATGAATATAATAGCCTATAATAAGTTCCTTAGTGAGGTGTAGTCGAGCATTTGGTTTGACCATTTGAGAACAGCCGTAAGAACGCTTCATATGGAGCTTAGTTGCCTCTACCGGATGCCCTCCATATGACTTGATTTTGGAGAGTTTAATAAGAAATCGACATCCCAAAGCTTTCATTCGGTAAACCTCCTATTTTCAGAATGAAATAGTTCCGTTTTATCACACAATAGTTTGAAATTTCAGAAAAGTTCACTGAAAAAAATTAAAGTTTCATGAATCCGATAACTTTTCGAGGGTTAATTAATTTGCTTCCGAAAAAATATGTTTCCTTAAAGCTTTTTTTTCCTTAAAGCTGATTTACGGGAGTTCAGTAAATTTTCTTCCAGAAATACAACAGTCTCTTTTTTTTTTTTTGAGTGGGGAGGCAGATATTAGTATGTAGGTCCAATAAACAAGTTGTAAATACTTAAGATGTTCAACGAACAAAGTAATAATATTCCGTAAGTACGTTGAACGCTTAAACATGTTTAATTCAATAGAATATAAACAAATAAATACCTTTAAAAAATGTAATTCTTAAAGAATACTGTTACAGTTATTTTAAGCCTTGTTTCCACTACATCTGAATCTGTAAAACATAACCCAGGGATTTAACATACAAATATTATACCACGAAATCCACGAACCAACACCTTAATTCACTAGGCTATTGTCTCCTGGTTACTCAAATCGAAAGTCATCTGAAGAAGCTTCGAAAGCACAGTGTTTAAATCGTTGTGATAATAAAAACAAAGATGAGGACATTATTCAGAATAATGTAAATGACGATACTGTTTAGCTATTCTTAAAGTCAGCTTCATCTGGAGGCGCTAAGAATTTATCGGCTTGACCTATTTCCCAAAATCAGAATTTTCGAGGAGATGGAAAGGTTAGAAAAACAATGTGCCAGTTGTGTTGAATTGCAGAATCAATATGTGGAATACAGGCACATTTCATGGCCATTCTTCTTAGTCGGGCAGAGATCTTTTCAATACTAACTTCGGAGAATTTTTTATGCTTGTTTGACTTTTTAAGATAGAACTATATTACTGGAACATTCAGTGAGGATCGAATGCTTTAATAATGGTTTACGAGAGTTGCATTACGGCCATCACTCGACAGTACGCGCCCTCTTGTTATTTTTTTTTTCTTTTTTATATTTTATACTCAATTTAGCCACATAACTAATCTTGTAGTGAAGATTAAGCATAACGAAAGCAAATGACCTGCCAGATTAAGCAATGTTCTACTGTAGGCGCCTCTTTTTTGAAGCAAAGAAAGCGAGAGAGTGAAGCAGGAAAGTCGTGAATATCCTGACCGTTCATATAAAATTTAATCTTTATTTCTCTCTACTAAAATATGAAACTATACCTGGATATGGAAAACGAAACCATCTTGATTTATAAAGTACATCACTGAAAAGATCAGTTCGGGCCGAGTGGCCCCATCTGCCTTTCTCTTTGGGGAAAACGTCTGTGATGGTGAGAATGAAACAGAGCAGCCAGGTTATGAAAATAGCAAATAATACCTGAAAACAAGAAAACAAGAATTTATCAGGGATTTCGATATAATTTAAAAAAATATTTATATGAACATATATAAAAAAGACCGCTAAAAAAGTTGTCAGTGACAAGATTTCCCATATGTCCGACTACACTGAGTCATATTTCTGAGATGAGGTAGTATTTACAGTATTTACATTATTCGGACTATTGTCCTCATCTTTGTTGTCATTTGTTTGATGTTTCGGCGGTCGTACGCTCCGGCCTTCTTCAGGTGCTAGGAATTTCGAACCGAACCCTTTATTACAATCACCGGGGTATATCCTTAAGGACACATGGCCCAGTGGATATAGTTGGTTAGTTTCTGATTTGACTCTTAGAGTTGTGAGTTCAATACCAGGCTACAGCAGTAGTGAACAAGTAATTTGCAGGGTTAGAAGGAGATAACTCATGACTTCCAATCGAGGCTTTACGCAAGGAATGAGGATGATATATCCCAGTGATGGTAATAAAGTGTTCGGTTCGAAATTTCTAGCACCTGAAGAAGGCCGGAGCATACAACGGTCAAAACGTCGTACAAATGGCAACAAAGATGAGGACAATAGTCCGAATAATGTAAATACTGCACACTGAGTCAATCCACAAACTCAGTGAATGAGTGGAGAAGGCTCTGAAATCTCCACGCTTTTTACAGCCACTAACCCACCTTTGTTTTCTGCTATATGTCGCACTGGCTGGTAATCACAAACAGTTTGATTTTAAAAAGTTTTATTGAAAAGGTTCATATAGAGTTTAGAATTTTAGGTTTGTGCATAAGTGTATAAGTTGTATTTCATTTTTTTTTCTCTCAAAAATGAATGTTGGTAAGTCATAGTTTTCACTGGAAATTTACAAGGGTATTTTTAACGAGTTAATTTTAACTCATAATTCATTATTAAGGAATTATTGATCTCTTGTTTTACTTGTGAAAAATTAGTTTTCAATGATGAGAGTAATTTCAAATTAAACTATTAATATTCTTTTGAAATGGTGGCATTACATTTATTACATTTGTACTTTCAGAAAATTGTACATCAATACTAAGATACTGATTTCAGGCATAGAAATTAGTTTTCCATACAATGTAATAAATATAAAATGATCTATTGTAAATACTTACAAAACTTAATAATTCAAACAGCCACAGTAATAGGGCACCGAGTGAGAACTAACTCATTAAGTTTGCCTGTGAGTCTAGCTGATCGTTCTTACAGCAAGGATTTTTGTGTAATTTCTGTAACTTTATTTCTATACTGAATGTATCTAGTATGTATCAAGAAGGGTAGACCCTCATCTTTTCACTAAAATTTACACGGAGAGATAGAAGTCGTAACAATGATTTGATCAAGATTAAGGTAACTGAAATTCAATAAGAGAACATTATAAAAATGCTTAACCATGGGAGATTTGACACTAGCAGAATTTGAAACTGATTTGATTAGAGTTTGATGTTGGTAGTAAAATATACTTAGTGAAATCCTGCTTTTCAACTTCAGCAATCTCGCAACTAAATGGGCAGAATTTGAAAATCCCACAGTTTGAGAATTATCAAGAGATTAAAGTTTAAATTTATTTGGGGGAAATTTTTCAGTCCCATTCGTTAAAGTGCAGTTTAATAAAAAACCTTGGTTGATATGTGATAAAAGTTTATACAGTTAAGAACAGTAATATGAAGTCTTGCACAGATAAACTCTTGACCCTTTTGCGAAACTGGTTCAAGAAGCCTTTTATGAACTAGTTTTCAAGCCAGATTATATTTTTGTTTTGCCTAGCAACAGTAAGTGTTATGGGTCTGCTTAGCTGACAGCAAGTCAGCTAAGCAGACCCATTTTATAACACTGTTGCTTACGTAACAGATGAGGCAGCAGTCAAACAGGGAACACATAAATCAACACAAAAAACAAACTGAATAAAATTTAGTTTCTGTGCATTGCGTACCGTGCACAGTTCAATAAATCACAATTATGGGCAAATGTATGAATGTCCGATTATGACAAGATTTTTCCTGAACCTTCATAATAATCGATATAAGGCGCTGACTTCTCTCATCATTATGGTCTGTTGAAAGACCATAATCCACAATTGATCGATGCGAAAACTCAGTCTGTTGTTTTTTCTTTTCGCTTCAAAAGTTCGGAGTTCTAAAGCCGCAGTGACAGAACAAATCTAGGAATTTGCACAGATATTATCCAACTTTCCATTTATGTTAATATAAACCAAAATTTAATCCGCCTGTGGTAAAATGCGTTTTTCAGTGAATCCGGACTACAGGACTATTGATCTTGTTTTTCTTGTTGTTGATTTATTCTTTTTGTTCCACGAAAATCTCAAGATCGAAAAGCAGGACACTGAAAACTTTACGAACCCTGGGATAAAACATTAATCTAAAAGCAACTGGTCCACACGACATCTAATTCCTTAAAAGACATCTTCTCCGTGGAGACATTGTGGGGGATTATCAGACACTCAATTCTATTACCCTTTCTGATCGATAACCAACATCAAAGATTTGACAATCTAAATGTACGTTAGTATTTTTTTAAAATTTGTACCCATTAAAATGGATGTGCGTTGTGGTGCAGTGGATATCGGCTCGAAGCGACAACTCGGGGAGCCGAGTTCGAATTCCAGTTGAATTCGTTGCATTCACCTACGCGCAAATACCCTTGGGAAAGGTATTAATCCGTCTATTCCTTCCAGTTTTGGGTTAAATAACAGGACAGATTGGGTTCTATGACCTTGGCTGGCAACCAGTCTACCGCAGAAACAATGGCAACCTACTGCGGGATAATCTTCTGCCTAGTCAGTTACGTCTCTTTCGAGACATGATCGCCCAAGCATGTATCACGTATGGCATTTAACTGACTGACCCATTAAAATAATTGTACCTACTAAATTACTTATTAAATTTATAATTTATTTGTACCTACTTAAAAAAATAATATAAATGGCGTAAAAAACGTACTTATTTAACCCATACAGTGAGGCGATTCTGAGAGTATTAGAAATCATACTAGGATTTATTATTGTTGGTTACAATCTTAACGACCTAAGATATGCAGATGCCACAATGTTGATAGCAGATAAAGGAAGCTAACTAAAAGAACATCTACAGAAAGTTGTGAAAGAAAGCGAGAAAAAATGACTAAACATCAATTGCAAGACGACAGAATGCATGACAAATTGAGGATAGCAAAATCAAAGACATACAGCAATTTAAATATTTGGGATGTGTTTTAACAGAAGACGGAAAGTGTGATAATGAAGTCCAAACGAACATTCGGATAGAGAAAGTGGTTTTCCAGAAGCCAAGCAAGGTATAAAGAAACAGAAAAACATCATTAGAAATAAAGAAAACTGTTGTGGGATCTCCCCTTTGTATATGATGATGGACTCGACTGGGTATACATATACTCCTACCATAGTGAGATACGAGGGCAGTTGAGAGTTATCGGAGAGTACCGGAACTGATACGTAAGTTACCGAAAGATACCGAACTTACCCAGAGATTACGCATCAGAAGTCAGACTAGCTCTGATCTCCACTCAGCTAGAATAATATACATGGATATTTCTAACGACTTCACTTCAAGACCTGTATATATTTATTTCTTACTAATAGTATTCCTGGATTTACTAACCTGCGTTCAAGTTTGTATAATACGTTCAATATAACCTACATTTTTTATCTCAATATCTGTTTTTGTTGTTCATTATTTTGTGCGGTTCCTCACCCGGAATCCACAACAAAAACAGTACTGAACAGTTATGTAATACTAGCAGTATAGCCCGGCGTTGCTCGGGTGTGATGAAAGCATTAAAACTAATCCATAGTCCTGGAGCTCAGACTAAAGAATATTTTTGTGAAGTTTGATGAGAATCGGATAAAAATTGTGGATTTGTATAAAGGACATACAGACAGATAAACAGACACACACACAAACATTTTGCCTTTATATATATATATATATATATATATATATATATATATATATATATATATATATATGTATATATATATTAAATTAAAAAAGGATTAATTCAATGGTGTTGGATGATCATTTCGATATGAAAATCCCCACGGGGGATAACACATCACCTCAGCAACAGAAAGATCCTTTCAGAAACTGGAGAAAAATCAGTCTAATTTTCCTTTTTAAATAGATTTGCAAAGAAATTGAAAAAGAAAAAGAAAAAGATAAAACAAAACAAAATCAAATAAACAAGAAAAGAAAAAATTGACATCGTCTGGGTTCGCAAAAAAAGGAAAGAGAATTGTAACTTAAAATTAACGGACGGCCGTGTTGAATTGATGTAAGGTTAAGCAACACGGAAAAAAGGTGGGAGATAAGAGAGATAAAGGAAGGAAGGGAGGGAAAAAAGAAAAGAAAAGAAAGAAACATTTTTTTTATATATTACAGACGCTGGACATATTCAAAAACCTAACTTCCCAAAAACGTTGAAGTATTAGAAAAAGGCCTTTACTTAAAAAGCATAATTATTTTTAAAGGGAATAAAAAGATATAGGATTTAAAATCAAATTTTTAAAAAAAATTAGGTCATTTGATTTAAACTAAATAAAGACACCGCTAGGTATAAAAAAAATCATTTACAATTATACATACATATAGAAGTACACACATACATACATACACATTCACACACACAATTCTTCGATTATGAATACATATATACATACATACACATACACACACACATACATACATTCAATTCCATACACACTTATATACGTATATACACATACATGCGCATACACACATATATGTGTACACACATATACAAAAATTCACACACACAATATATATGTGTACACACACACACACACACACACACATATATATGTGTACATTATACATATGAACACACACACATACATATAAAAAATATAAAAATTTAATGAATATTATAAAAAAGAGCATTTAAATAGCAAAAAAATTTTTTACACACATAAATACATATATACACATATACACACATATATACAAATATGCACATACACACACAAACATACACATATACATAAAAATTATAAAAAGAAAAATTAAAAATTAAAAATTAAAAAATTAAAAATTAAAAAATTAAAATACTTAAAATTTAAAAATTAAAAATTAAAAATTTAAGTTTTAAAAACCGCCCGATGACGGCACTTATTAATGAATTCCTTCCTAAGATTCAAAAGTAAGTCCTGATGAGGATACTTCAAAATCAGAATCTTCTCCAATAAACATAGACGGCACCTATCAAGAAAATTTTTAGGGGTACAGGCTGAGCCTATTAATTTCCAGCTGATTATAGGGTCCCGCCCTTCCTCCTTCATTTTCCAGAATCTACGTGATAGTGCCGTCTGGAATCTTTGGTTAGGGTTCGAAAACGAGTACCTGTGGTTGTAAAGTCTCTGTTTGAAAGGGCCCGCGGACATGCCAATATAAGTCCGGTAATTATCTTTGTTGTTAGATGGAGAAATACGGGCTTCATAAATTACTTGGGCGGATTTACATTTGCCCTGCACCGGGCAGGTATCCACAGAATTACAATTACATTTATCAACAATTCCAGATTTAACGCCGGTATTATTTAAGTTCATTAAAATATGCCTATTATGGGAATTAATCATATCATCTATATTTGAGGTGCAAGAGTAATTGATTTTTAGGATGAATTTATTAAAAATTTTATTTAAGGGATTATTATTATTATTATTGTTATTATTATTATTATTAAAATGTTTATCGATTAATCTAAGAAAATACTTACCAATATTTATATTAGTTAGTTTACAATAAGGAGGGTTAAACCAAATTATCTTCCTTTTTCTACATTTTCGGGTGTTTTTAGTTTTTGATGATTCTGGGTTTATAGCAGGCTTATTATACGTTAACTTGTTAATAAAACCGCTTTTCTGAAGGGCCTTATCGTAAATTTCTTTACTTGCGTTGAAATTTTTTATATTGGATGATAATTGGTTAACCCTATTATTTACTATCTTTGGTATTTGTCTTATAATATTTTTGGGGTGGTTGGATAAACTATTTATATAGGTGTGAGAACTATTTTCTTTGAGAAAGGGTTGGTAGGAACCCTCATTTAAGTTAAGGGTGATATCTAGATAGTTTACAATTTTCAGATTGGAAGTAACCTCAACCTTAAAACCTAGAAAATTTAGGGTTCTGATAAATTTCTTATCTATTCTATTAGTGTAAGGCCCATTGGAATTGGGAATACATTTGCTCTGTAATATTTTATTACATGGAGCGCTATCATTTTTTAATATTAAAATAAAATTTTTAATATTAATTAGGATCGGGTTTTTGGAATTTACCTTCCTGCTTTTTCCGCTTGGATTAAAGTATCTGAATTAATATATATATATATATATATATATATATATATATATATATATATATATATATATATATATTATCGATCTTCTGCACTATTGTAACAACTGCAACCTTGAAACTTCTGAATATCGTTTCTTATGTCTTTGTCTATGAGTGTATCAAATTTGATTAAAATCGGACCACTCCTTCTATAACCCGATTTTTTCGATTATTGATTTTCGATATTTATCGGGGGTACCTCAACACAAAACCTAGCTAAGAACACTCGCAGACGCTTATAGTACAACTGTGTAAATTTTCAAGAAAATCGGTTTAGCCGTTTCGGAGTCTAGAGGTAACGGACACACACACAGAGACAAAGTTCTATTTATAAATAAGTTTAGATAAGTCCTCCTGCATGGTAGTGAACACTGGAAATCTCTTCAAAGATGAAGAAGAGACTTGAAGCAGCAGAAATGTGCTTTCCAGTATATTTCCAGCGTCCTTCTACAGAAGGATGATGGAAATAATATGGACCGAACATGTGAGAAATGTCGAAGTTTTAAAGAACAAAACAAAAAGGAAACTTATGCTTAGCACCAAGAGAAGACAGTTGAAATTTCTAGGGCACATAAGGAAAGTGGGCTTGGAAAATACGATATTCAGAGGATGGTTTGAAGGCAAGAAAGATAGAGGAAAACAACGCAGCTTGCGTAAATGGATGATGAAAGAATTTTTAGGAGAGGTAAAAAAAAAAAGTGTTAAGAACTACAAAAGACAGGATTGTGGGGAGCTATAATCACCAACGTCTTGAAAAGACACGGTATAGAGCAGAAGAAGAAGAATATGTCCCTATCAACAGATTAAAAAAAAAGAACATTAAAAACAAAACAAAACAAGAAAAGCAGCTACCGAAAACTTTGTTTGAATTTTCTGTTTGAATTAAGAAATATTGCGCAGTCATTTAATTCCTGAATAGAAAGCTACTTTCAGTAGGATTTTAGAACAGTTCTTTCTTAGGCTAAATTTGTCCACGACTCAAATGTTTGGAGAGTTATTATTAAAACCAGATGGTCCGCTTTTAGATGCGTCGTCTTTCGTTAACATGCTAATATTACAGATGACACGAATAATGTAATCTCCTAGACAAATAAGTCGCGTCATTATGTACTCGATTCACTCATTCTATTTAAGGACAATACTATTGAACTTCCTTTACAAGTTGCTGGTAGAGGTATTTATACGTCACTGAAGCGTTCTGATAAACATTCCTCTATCATCGTAAATAACAGACCGGAAAACATTTCCATTATTTACAAACAACGCACTTGAAAAAAAAAAATAAAAATACTGACAGTCTCCCAATGTTTAAAAACAAAATTATCGTAAACAGAAGTCTCAGAAAAAGACCAAGTAAATTGGCCCCAAAACATTTTTAGAACGTAATGTTCTGCATATATATCTTTTGAAATTCTTGAGATTATTTTTCGGTAACTCGCTTAAAATTGGCTACTGTACCACGACAGTACAAGTGATGGAGCTGAGGCTGTTACCGGATGCAAAAATGTCAAAGTAGAAAACAATTTGATAAAATGTGAATGGGATCGGCGCACCTCTTCTAACAAGAAAAATAAATTTCAAATAACTACATCAGCTTGTAACCAATCAGAAGCTTCCCTGCTTCTTCTATGTAAACTAGAAGAACATCCTGTTTCATTAATCTTGGACGCATTAAAGTGAGATTTTTTTTTGCTGCTCCACGATCTCACTTAACGTTACAGGATAAAATCTCAATATAAAGCTTTTGAAAATTGTGATAATGCCACTTTCTGTTTCGACATTTCACTGAAAGTGGATCATCGACTGTCACCGAACCTTGACGTATCGAAAGGCAAAGATTGATTTTTTTTTTCAACCGATCAACCTTTTGCGGGTTATTTAAAATCGAAAGATATTTAGGGTTTTTAGATTATTCCATTTTCGTATGGAATATTACACCAATTTTTTTTTTTCTCAGGAAAACGATGCCTTTTCTAGATACAAGTCATACTATGACATTTTATTTTAGAATCATCGAAAGCATCCAAAAGGGGAAAAGTGACAACCATATATGGACTCTTCGAAAATTTGTCAATCTGAAGATAATGATCAACGTCAGTTTGGAAGTAATTTCTTTTTGTTATTGTCAGGCGTCTTAATATGAAGTCGCGTGGGTGTACGCGTCCCTTCTCCACTTGGGAAAGGACATATCCTAAGCCATATTCTAATGGTAATATTAACTGTTTTTTTTTTATAAGGAAACATTCAGCATTTGTTGACCGAGCAGCCAGTACTGTTGTCGACTGAAATTTATAAAATATTTCTCTTCAAACAATTTTTCAGGAAAATAAGTTTATCAAGGTCAGTAGCTGTTACTGCCCTCTATTGATGGGGTTTCCTTCTTAAACTGTTTGAAGTTGTGTGGAACGTTAGCATATTGATTATTATCCTTATTTTCTCTTCTAGTTACATCTGCTATCCATTTTAGCTGTTACTGCTGTTGATAGTCTTAAGTGATGTTTTTCTCTATTTCTTTGTAATTCTGTATCGCATTCCACAAGGTTAAATATTCCAAGGTTAAAAGAAGGATGGATTTGGACAAGACCCACAGGCTTCACTCTCTCAGTCATAACAAAATGGGTAAAAGTGCATTAATACTGATAAAACTTACAGCCTCTAATTGTTTCTTTTGGAAAGCTTAGCCGTGAAAAGTAATCCGTTCCCCATATTATATCTTTGTATATTAAACGGTTCATTATTTCCAACACGTGAACCAGAAACGGAAAAGTTGCTACACAAACCAATGATAACAACAACAACAACAACATCAATAACCGGAACATAAACAGACAGCTTCTTTTCTCGCACTTCCAGAGTGTAGAATTCCTTTCCACATGATTGCTTCCCCGACAGCTAAAATCTCCAGGAGTTTAAATGTAAGGTCAATAGACACCTCCTAACGCACTACCTCGCATCCATTCTCTCAAACACTCTTCCCATCTACCCAACCCTCAGCCTCGGTATCCTTACCCGTCTATCACCCTCCTTCTGACATTTCCTATATCTAACCACTCTTTCTCTTTACCTTCCCCTATACAACCCCTTGCGCAATAGTGGCAGTGGAATGATTAAATAAAAAAAAAAAGACACGCGATTAATATGCACTCAGAAAAAAAAAATCAAGTCGTTGCTTTTTTGAATATGTAAACCTCTTCTTCTTCTTCTATGTGCCCTGTCCCTTCAGGACGTAGGCGATCATGGATCTCCACGTCTCCCTATCCCTTGTGGCTCTTAGTATGTTTGCTCCTGTTGCTCCTGGCAACCCCCGTTCCGTCATCCACCTGATCAGACTCTGCAGATATGTTATCCGCTGCCTTCCTCTGTCTCTCCTTCCTTCTATCTGTTCAGTCAGTATCAGGTTCTTCAGGCTCTCCTTCCTCATTGCATGTCCCAGGAACTTCAGTTGTCTCTTCCTGATGCTCAGCATCAATTTCCTTTTTGTTGCCATTCTTTCTAACACTTCGTCGTTGCTTGTATGCTCAGTCCACGATATCCGTAGCATCCTTCTGTAGAACCACATTTCGGCCGCTTCCAGTTTTTTCCTCATTTTCGATGATATTGTCCAGCATTCACAGCCGTACTGAAGAACTGACATCACGTAGCAGTCTAGCACTCTTTTCTTCGTTTCTATTGAGATCTTCCTGTGTGTTAGTATTTTGCTCATCTTCTGGAACGCGTCCTTTGCCATGCCAATTCGCCTTCGGATCTCCGTGTCGCACTTTCCATCTCCTGTTAGAACACTTCCTAGGTACTTAAATTCTTGGACTTGTTTGATTCTGTTATCCCCCACCTGTATTTGGCATTTTGGGTTGTATCTTTTGCTGATGACCATATCATTTAGAACCATAACTAAAAGTTTCGATAATTGATCAGCTTACAAACGGTTCTGGAATATTTTTTGCTTGGGACTCAGTTGCCAATATTGCTCAGAATATTACAATTTACAAAATTGAGGGATTTTCTTTTAAAAATTCAGAGCTAAAATGCATACTGTGACCGAAAGTATTTATTTTCATAAAATTATGAGTAAAACAATTGAAAACATTTCTTTTATATTTAATCTATATTCTAATGTTTATTAGAAGCCGAGGAATTAAAAAACTGACGCTGTGAAAATGCTCAAATAAAACAATAATAACTGGTTAAATATATTTCAAAATTAACATCTCATGACCTAACAAGCATTAAAACTTAAAAAAACAAAACAAAAAAACAAAACAAAAAACATTTCAATATTTTTGTCTGCATGAGTAAACCAGTAATTTAAGAATAACAAAAATCCATATTTAATAAAATATGTCAATAAATGAACTTTCTTATTTTAAAGAACTGTCGACTCGAGAAGCTCAAAAACGGCCTGAGTGATGTGCTTCAATAGTTTTGTGTGGAAAAGCTTTCTCTAACGAAAACATGAGTCAAGTGTTCGAAATCACGGAATTTTACTCAAAAGAGCTACCTGATAAGTGGCAACAAGTCATTGCAAATAATGGCGAATATACAGTTGAAGGAAGTGTAATTGTAATAAACTTTGTGAAGAATAAAGTTGATAAAGAAAAACGAAAATTATTTATGACTCAAACTAAAATTTCTAATATAAGTAAACGTAAAACAATCGAAAATAAACTTTTTACATCTTGTGCAATTAATACTTCATCATAGCGTTACGAAGACGAGAAATTAAAAGACCGATTACGTGAAAGAGTTTAGTAAAGCAATAATAACTGGAAAAATATATTTCAAGTGAAAACTTGAGTGTCAAAACTTAATAAATGGCAAGCCTCTCATCTATCGCGACTTCCATTGAAAGTTCTCGGACGAACGGCATTCTTTTGGTTAGACAGGTCTAACTTTCACGACTAGAACCCGCCATGACACTCATATTGTAGCAAACCGCCCTCCTCTCCTCCGTATTCCATTGGTGAGTAGTAAGTTCTACTTGAGCAGTTTCTTCCCGTGAACCGTTGCTTTGTGGAACCAACTTTCAATAAGATGTTTCCCTTTTCACTACGATATTAATCTGTTCAAGTTTAGGGTTAAGCATTATCTTCCACTCCTATCAACATAAACTACCTCTTACTCGAATCCCTTAGCTCGAATGGCCCTCGGGCCTTTTACAAGGTGAAACTCACATATATATATTGTCATTTTTGACGGCATAGGTAAACTCGTAACAAATAAACAAAACTCATCCATAAGTACTCATTTGAATAGGAGTAGAAGTCTGTCCCTTGTTTCCTGTTTAGGGTTTGATTTCCGCTTCCATCTGAATTCAACTTCAATTCTGCTCTCATAATATATCCATTTGAACTTTGAAATTTTATTCGCTAATTTTAACTTGACCTCTTCAAGTCTAGAATTATTTGTCTATATTTCCTGTTATTTTCCCCTTTCTTGCACTAATGCAACTCCATGCAGTAAATCTCTACCTTCAGTGGCCCCTGTGTCTTGTATTGGGTGAACATTATTAAAAAAAAATAATGACTCAAGATATCTCATTAAGTCAATTTATTTAAAAAAAATAACCCCACCAAAACAAACAGGAAAAAACTGTCGACTCGACAAGCGCAAAACTGACTTGATCGATTTGTCCAATTTGTCATTGCTCATGGGAAAAGGGATGTAACATAACTTTTTACGTTGGTTTAGGTGAGCCATATTTGTAATGAGTACATCGTGTGGTGCAGTGGATAGCGGCTCGGAACGAGAAATCGGGGAGCCGAGTTCGAGTTCCACTTGAATTCATTGCGTTCACTTACGTGCAAATACCCTTAGGAAAGGTATTAATCCGTATCTTCCTTCCAGTTATGGGTTAAATAACAGGACAGATTGGGTTCTATAGCCTTGGCTGGCAACCAGTCTACCGCAGAAAGCAATGGCAACCTACTGCGGGATAATCTTCTGCCCAGTCAGTCATGTCTCTTTCGAGACATGATCGCCCAAGCGTGTTTCACGTATGGCACTTAAATGACTGACTGACTGACATCGTGTAAAATGGGAGGGTCTGAATTGGAAGAAATTATTTTGACTTTACATTGAAACTGACAGTTTAAATACATCTAATTCATTCATCGAGCACTGCTATAATATTGTGGTGAAACTTTTTAGAAACCAGCCGACTAATTAACCGGTTAAATTAATATCGATATTTATTTTAAGGCTTCATATTTCATGAAATCAATTGACGAACATAGTTGCTATTTGCTTTTTATAAAGGTTAGCAAATAAGGAAAGAATATATTTATAAGTGTAAACTGAAAATCTCAAATGCAACTTACAGGAAACATTTTAAACAAGGGAAGAGATTTCTTTGTGCATCCACTGCCTTTCTTGTAAATGAAACAAGGTACTTCAATATTTTTCATATATTGTGAAATTATACAGATCAGTGCGGTCGTCCTGTTAAAAAAAAGAAAGAAATAGAGAACAAATCAAGTTTTACTTTGTTTTTGTCGAACGAAAGAGAATTGCATAATTTCCAATGAATACCACTTCCACTCCAGTCATGTGTGCTTTTGTACTCATTCAGGATCAGTTTATTGCATTCAGTGATTTGATTTGCAACTCTTATTTCTATCTTCGCCTCAGATCTGTTGAAGCATTTCATAAGCTGTTTCTTTTTAAAATTATTTCCTTGGCTATTAGCATTCCAATAAAATGGAAAATATTACATCAGATTAAATGAAAACAAATCTCATCAACGATACTTCATGACCAAAAATAATGTGGTCGAGTATGTGACCTTTTTATCTTTAATTATTATTAATAATAATAATAATAATTCACTATAAAGAGTTAGTTATGGAGACCAATACACTTTCCTCTTCCTCCTTCTCCTCCTCCTTGTAGTAGCAACAGCAACGCATGCGCATATACACATACGAATGTCGTCTTTGTGAAAAAAGAGATGAGACTTACCCCCAGATTATAAATGAATGGAAATGGTGCAGATGACTTGGATTAAGTCAAGTAACCAGACAAGAATATTGATATAAACCAGTCAGTGTCTTCCAAAATAACTTTGCAATTTCTGTATTCTGTTATGCGTAGATAAGCGTGGGTTCATTCACTACGAATGTTTTCTTACCAAATCTTCTGGGAACATGATAGTTACTCACTCGCTGGGAGAATTTGGTTTCATTTGTTCAAAGAAAAAGTTAGCTTTGTTCCTGAAAAAATCGTTGAGCGAGTTCACCACGTATCAAATTATTGTCAAGGATTTCATGTTTGAGCAAAACCCAAAAACAGGACAGATGCCGATATGAGAATTTTGTGAAAGTTGACATGTGAAAAGAGATAGATAGGAATATGGACAAATGATGGATATATATTTATTTCCGAGAGATAACTTATTAAAAAAATCTAAACGTTTACATAAGTAGATAAAATATAGTTCTAAGGTATGCTATTAATGGGTAAAAGTACCCAATATCATGTATAGAGCACGCGCGCGCACACACACATGTTATTGCAAAATGAAATCCGTAAAGATATCGAAGAAAACCGTTATTGTAGAATGGTTATGCTTTGCAAACAAAGAGTATGAATAAAATGGGAAGGAATTGAACAGTGTAAGATAAAATGGCCAGATTTCTGGCGCTTTGACTTCCGTAAAATCCAGAATTCAGTAGAATTTAGTTCCCAATGAATCAGTTTACGACGTTCTCCCAAGTTCAGCTAATCTAAAGTTATGGGGAATGAGCGAAACACCCAAATGTGCTTTATGGTCGTTGCAACACATACTAAGCAGCTGCCCCGAGGCTTTAGCTACACATCCGATATCTATTTTAACCATTCTTCTTCGCATTATTATCACGGAAAATCATTTTTAAAATGATTTTATATATTTATTTTAAATATATTTAGACAATTTTTTTCCGATATTTATTTGAACCACTTATATACACATTATCATCACGGGACATTCAGTTTTCTTTTTTTTTTATATTTGCGGACGACTTTGTTCAAGAAATTTTTCTTCTTCTGTGCAAAAAACAAAAACAAAAAAAACAAAACAAAACAAAAAAACAAAACAAAACAGAAAAAAACAAAAAACAAAACATCTTGCATTCCAATAACGTAGCAAGCAGAGATTAGGACACAGGCCGGGGCCTGATCAACCTTGGCTGGGTCAACCTGGGGAGAAGGTATGATGTTTTTAAAGGACCGAAACCGTCAATGAACCAGGGTAACATCACTGATGATGTGTCCAAACCGCATCTAAATGATGTAATTTTCAATATATATATATATATATATATATATATATATATATATATATATATATATATATATATGTGGCCACTAGTTGTTGACGTAATTCGTCATCATTCACACTCTCTTTCCATATATAATGGAATATACAAATCCTCACATAAGTGTGTGTGGTTTGTATACTGTTTTTATGTACATATATTCAGTTTCATAAATTATTTGCTTGAATTATTTATCCATTAACATTAATATATAATCCTTCTCTTCAGACGCCCTATACATATATTACTTTTGTTAAGTTTTTAAAGTCAAGTTTCCTACAATTGATGTGAGACTGTTACAATTGTGAAAACTCCCCCGAGGCTTAGTTCAAGTCATAAAGATGATATTTGAGGAAAGATACTGAAAATGTCTCTCTTTAAACAATAATGATTTACAATATAAATTTGGATGTTTGGTCTTTTTAGAATTTTCTCGTATTTAAATTTAGATGATGCTATAAAACCAAACCAGTTCCTGAAAGACGAGTCTTGTCTGGCACTTGAATTTCTTTCCTCAGTACAGCAACGACTAAAAAAAGTTTTGAGAGATTAGAGAAAAGATACTGACTGTCATGTGAAAGTTTTCGGTTTACAGAGAAGTAGCGGACAGAAATGTACTTCATTCTGTTATGACGCATGTAGACCGGATACATGCAATCATGTTTTCATATTTCACTAATTGTTATCTGACCACTGAAAAATACTATCGGAACATAGAGTTCATTTAGGTGGAATTTCTTAAGTTTCGTCTGTCTCAGCGACGAAGTGTCGCCTGTTGAAAAAAAAAAAAAAAGAAAAAAAGAAAGAAAAGTAAAATAAAATCGAAAAGGTTTTACTGTGTTCTTTGAATTCTCCTCTTCCTCCCGTTTTTTAACATTACGGTTTACTATGATACTGTAAAAGGTTCAAGGTAGAAAATAACCTTGTTTACCATATATATAACAAATATTCGATAAAAAATAACAAATAATCAATTTTCATTAAGTTTGTGGCCTTTTTCATTACGCTATACTATTTGTTAGAAAGGATTTAAGAAATTAGTAAAAAAACGAAATAATAATAATAGCAATTCAGTAGAAAAAATAAATAAACAAATAATTTGGTGGTTCATCTTAATAATGCCATCAAGGATAGAACTTTGTTTTCATTAAGTTTGTGGCTATTTTCATTACGCTATGTTTTCCCCCCACCGTAAAGTAGTAGAGGTGCCTATAACACACTACACACCGGAACACATACACATACACACACACGCATACAAAATAAAGTAGAATAAATTGCAAGAACTACACGCACATAAACACGCACACATGACACAGTCACGGACACGCACACACCATCAGATAAAGCAGATAGATAAAACAACAGTAATAAAATAAATCCTCTTCAACCCAGGCAAAAGTCAAACTAACGGTCAGGTCACACTTTGATAAATCACACATTAACGCAGACTGATATCATCAGACCAGAAAAAGGTACCAACTGTAAATCACACACACACACACACACACACACACACAGAGTTAAATTAATGACAGCAGCAGCAGTAGCAGCAAGCCAGGAATGACCATTCCTTGAAAGGCACGGACTCACTCGGACAGACACACGCTACTGTGCCATTCTGAAGATGAGATTTTGATCTCGAAATATTAATGTATAATAAATAGGTAATACCCAATAACTTCTTTACCTTCCTTTATTTTACTAAACTCATTGTGACAACCTTCAAGACCTAACCATATATATATATATATATATATATATATATATATGGTTAGGTCTTGAAGGTTGTCACAATGAGTTTAGTAAAATAAAGGAAGGTAAAGAAGTTATTGGGTATTACCTATTTATTATACATTAATATTTCGAGATCAAAATATATATATATATATATATATATATATATATATATATATATGTTTGCTGAATATCACAGAAAAGTAAGTTTTTCCAGCATTTTTTCACTTTTCCATTTGGTCGGAGTAAGGGAGTGCAAAATTTATCCGTATTGTTCATTGTCCAAAGCGCTTTCGACCACTTCTTTACCAATTTTTCTAAGTGGGTATTAAACAGTGGGAAATCTGTGTTGAAAGTTAAAAACAACAATAAAAAAAAGAAACAAAATATAAAACAAAACCAAAAACAGAAATCCGCTCACTCGTGCTGGGCTCAAAACGCAAAACCGAAATAAACGGTACTAGTAGTTTTCAAAATTTCAAAACAACACAAACCCTCCAAATATCTTAAAACAACAATGAAGAGAAATTAACAACACCTACCCCACCCCCATGAAAATAACTAAAGAAGCATTCGAAAGCCGACATTTTTTGTACTCTTTGACTCCAATCAAACGAAAAAAATGTAAGAATACTGGAAAAACCGAATAAAAAAATTAATTGTAAATTAATACTATGTCTGGCATATTAAAAAATGTTTATAATAAAGGTTGCTTCGCGCGCGCACACGCACACACACACACACACACACACACACATATATATATATATATATATATATATATATATATATATATATATATTATAGGATACAAATCCTATATCATCCAACTGAAACGGAAAAAGTAAAATTGCACACCCGCAAAAATGGATCATAATGACTGAAAATAATTTGGAAAAACCCAGACCAAAGCAAATTTCACAAGCCGGTGTGGAAATTAAGATTCTGGATTCTGATTGAATGGGATATAGTAGGTTGAGCTATGATCCCGGCCAATTTTTCTTAACACCTAGAAAATGGGTATCCGGTTTGAGCCGATCACATGACTAGGTTTCACTACTTAACCATGTCTCTTGATCGACCAATGACAGTCAAATGGTAGCAGAGAGACAGAGAATATTAAACACATTCGCTACTTTCTACTAATGAAATCTGAGTTCCTTTCCCTTTTTTATGGCCGGTGAAAAAGTGAAAAGGAAGCTGAAGCAATAAAGAAAATTGTACTTATCGGACTTTAGTTTTTAGGAGTCAGTTGAAGTATCTTGTTGTTGTTGTCTTCTTCTTTGTTGACTGCGAGAATGTTGAGCATGGAGAAGAAGAGGTAAAAGAAATTCGCAAGAGTGAAGAAGGAGAACGAATATGTGACGCGAGCTTACATCCGAATCAGACGAAGTTTCCTTTGTTACATTTTAGCGTGTCGTCTCTCTCAGCTCTCACATGATTGTATTTGGCCGGTCATGAGACGTGGTTAAGTAGTGAAATCTAGTCATGTAATCGGATCGAACTGCATACCCATTTTCTAGGTGTTAAGGACAATTAACCGTGGTCATAGTTCAACCTGCTATTTCCCATCCAATCCGAATCCAGAATCTTAATTCTCACACCGGCTTGTGAAATTGGCCTTGTTCTGGGTTTTTCGAAAATGTTTTCAATCATTCTGATTCATATTTGGCGTAGAATTTGTATCCCATATATATATAGATATTGACAAAGTTGAAAAAAGTTTTTGTGTGTCACATTTTTAAGTCAAGAGGGTTAAAACGCGTCACACAAAAATCTTTATGAAAATATTTTAATCAGTGCCGTGGTCCTGTTAAATAAAGGAAAATACAGAAATGAACAACAAATCCGATTTTACTTTGATTTTAAGGTAGAACCAAAGACAATTGCACAATTTTCAGCGAACACCTCTTCCAATTCAGTCACGTTTGCTTTTCTACTCGTTCAGGACCAGTTTATTACATTCAATCAAACTATTCTTGATATATATATATAAAAATACATATCATTATCCCCCACAATCACATATGTGTATATAAGTGAGATGTTAGTGTAGTATATAAATGTAGTTTTTTTTTAACTTACAGGAAAGCAATATACCATTGTCCAGAAGAATAATTGCTTGCAACTTCAAATAAACCAAGTCCAATCAAAGTGATTGTAGGCATAATGGTAAGTGGACCAACAAATGATAAAAATACTTCCATTAACCCACTGAAGCCGATTAAAATCTGAACCAGGCTGGCGATCATCAGACAACCCTGGAACTGGAAAATACAGAGAAAAAGAAAAATACAATGGAAGCAAACATTTACACAATAACTTGGATCTCTATATCAAATATAAAACTTGTCCGTTCTCTTATAATGAAGATGATAATATCTCGTATGTACAAAAACACGGCCGAGCAAAAATATCATTTGCAGGAAAATATATCCTGTTTCAGTTGCTGGCAACACAGAATCTTTAAAGCGGATACACTTTATATAATTTACTATAATTTATCACTGTCAACTAAACCTAGTTTATTGTGTCAGAAGAAAGCAATATTTGATCTTTTTATGTTATGACAGCGTACAGTCAATATTTCGCTTTATATAGTTTAACATGACAAAAGAGTAATTGTAAATCTAGAATAATAAAATAATTATGATGACATTGTTCCATTGTAAGTTCAGCACAGGGTTACTGTCGAGAGATAGCCAGTAAAAATCAAATTCATAAAAAGTCGCGAAAGATTTGTGAAATGTCCTTATTTACGAAGACTAGTATAGTACAGAGTGTACGGGTAACGAAACAAATAAATTGAATCAGAGAACAGAATTCAAATTCTAACCTATTCTGCTGTGTACACATTCGCACTAGTGCCCTTCGGAAAGGCATGAATCCATACCTTCTCTCTATGCGTTAAATAGCTAGGTAAACTTAGTTTTCTAGCATTTAAAAGTAGACATACTCTGTATTCAAAGTCCGGAAGACAACGATAACTATTTCACTATCTTTTATACAATGTCATAGTCGTTCACTAAAAAATAAAGGGATCTGTGGAGAGCTACGATCCTGAAGAGACATAGTATTTTATTTAAACATAGTATTGCATAGAACAAGGTACGCGTGTGAGATACTCAGTGACAATGCTTGTTTGAGCAGTAAAGATCGACTTGTCAAGTGTCACACGAGCTTAAAGAGTTAATACATACTAATCTTACATTTTTGAAGCACATGATAACAAAAAGAGCACACAACTAATATATAAAAATATTTATGGTATATAAGACAAACCTACTAGCCATGGCGCTCTATGCATATACACGTATACTTTCCTCTATACATATAAGTTGAGACTTGTAATTAAACAGTTGTTATAAAATCTGCAAAAAGAATTACTGAGTTACATGCAGAAAAAACAGAGAGACAAAAATTTCAAACACTGATTGTTTTTCTTTTTGTTGCTGTAAAGAATCTTCAAACATTGACTGATTCGTTTTTATGGTTTCTCGATCTTTTTCAGGTTATTTAAAGCCAGAAAATATTTTTAGGGGACAAGAATATTTTTTCGAGATAATGTTTTACAAATACGAGTCCTACTAATTAACCCATAACTGGCTTTCAGATTTTCAATTCCGTTATTCATTAAGCCACCCGCACATACAAGTATACATCACCTGTTATTACAAACGGTCACCCATCTAATGCTGACCAGGCTCGACGTGGCTTAACTTCGGTGATTATATGAGAACTAGTGTTTCAACGTGATATGGCCGTAAGCCTAAAGAATTTATAGTGGAGATTTCGATGAAAAGACCTCTTAGTAGATTCAGTTCAACAATTAGATTGTTTCTCAATGGGTCCCAGTTATGGGTAAAATAGTAGGACTTGTATCTAGAAAAATCATTGTTATTCTCATTTTTAATGCAATATTCATTTGCATCCACGCCCCTAACAAAAAACAGAAGCGTTATTCAAACACTTCAAAATATGTTTCGACTTTAAATGAACCAAAAAGGGTTGATAAGTCGTAAAAGAACATCAATCAATTCTCTATAAATGGATTTCATGATACTATTCTTTGTTGGAGATCAATGGTTAATATGTTACTTTTATAAATTATTGTAGACTAACTCATCCCTCTCAAAGTGATCAAGCGATTTTGTTCTGTAACACAATTGACTTAATCGAGCAAATTTTGTTTATGCATCTTTACTTTCGAATAATAGCAATTGTTATTGAAATTTAAGAGCACAAAAGCGCTATGATTGTTCCTTCGAGTAACTGAAGTAACAACTGCTTCAACAATTACTAGAGTTTGTTTCACACACCATTGAAGAGAATTGAGTTCGAGCCTCAATTTTCTATTAACTGTAATCCGGGAACACACTTATCTCAGAAAAAGAAAAAACATTATGAAAAATTAACAAGCAAAGTATGTATTAGAGTAAGTGAAAATGTGAATTTTATTTTAAAGCAAAGTTTCAGAAACGGATTTTCTAATATGCACTAAGGAGTTCAATATTTACATAAAACTGTAACTTGGATGCTTATGTGACACACTGAGATACACAGTTCATTGAATTTTAAGAAAAAGGGAAATATAATATGTCAAAATCGAGGAAATAACAGCGATATATAAAGCTTTTTCTTAATTTTTAGGCTATAAGCATTAGTTGTTAACATAAATGCTTAATCACTTCCTGCGGTTCCCTATAGAAAAACAAAAACAATGTCTTTTTCGTAAGAGAGGCCACCGAACCTTCTAAATAATTTCTGTGTGAGAATCGACACATTAAATGCTTGTCTTGCCTTAGCTGTTTTCATTGATGAATTGAAGGATCGCATTATCCCAATTACTTTTCTGCCTAGTCTTTTAAAAAAAGTTTTACAAATTATTGAGACTTGATTCGCCGATGAACTCATTGACTGACTTCATTTTCTGCCAGTTTGATAGCTGAATACAAATGATTGATTTTGTTTAGGCGAAACCAGTCTTCTTTTCATTTTCTAGTTTGATCCTTAGCACCAAATAATACGAATGAGAATTTCAGACACATAATTTATAATCACCAATTTTATATTCGGTGCTCATAGACAAAGACACACTTTTCAACATATATTTCCACTTATCTTCTTGCTTCATAGCAGTAACTAATATTATCTTATCTTATCTTCTTGCTTCATAGCAGTAACTAATATTATGTTTATATTTGGGGAGTCTACGTTTCTTTATAGTTAAAAAATATTCAAACGGGATGTTTTCATTGATATTTCTGATAAAAATAAAAGCATTTACCTCTCTGAGACGAAGTTGCCATATTTCACGGTGACCCTCGCTGCCAACATCAGGTACAGTGTTATTCGAAGAAATATCTGAAATATGTCCAGTTAAAATTTAAATATTTAAATATAATCTGAATTAGATAATTATTAAGCCTTTTACAACAAAATCAATAATTCTTAGTTTTGTATTTCTACTTTGATCCTCAGCTGCAGATAAGACGACTGAGAATTTGTGTTTTCATAGACAAGGATACACTTTTGAACATGTACAATCAGTTTATTATGAAAGTATAATTTGTTAAAATATAAATATAAATTGTACTTTTTTAATCATGTCACCCCAAGCAAGGCATTCCACTGCCACTATAGCGCAGGGGGTTACATAGAGCGATTGGGTATAGGAAATGTCAGAAGGAGGGTGATAGACGAATTAGGATGTACATAGGGAGAGAGTTGGAGAGAATGGGTGTGAGTTAGTGTGTTAGGAGGTGTCTATTGACCCTACATTTAAACTCCTGGAGGTTGTAGCCGTCGAGGAAGCAAGCATGCGGAAGGGAATTCCACAGGCTGAAGTGCGAGAAAAGAAGCTGTTGGAGTAGAAATTGCGGTTACATTTCATCGGCTTCACTGTAAAAGGGTGGGACCTAGTTGCCAATCTAGTATCTCGTGCAAATTCACACCTAGGGGGCACCAGTGATTTAAGTTCATCAGAGCAGAAGCCATGAAAGTATTTATAGAAGAGGCACAGGGAAACCACGTCACGCCGGTGAGAGAGTGACTGAAGGCGGTCAGCTAAGTCGGTATCAATCACATTACAAATTCTTCGCTGTATTTTGTCAAGAACCCCGAGGAGAATAGCAGGGGCACCCGACCAGATGTGGCAGCAGTATTCAAAACACGGGCGGATGGTAGATTTATATAAGTGCAGGATAGATTCAGACGGAAAGAATTTCCGGGCCCTGCACAGTGAGCCGACTTTCATAGCAGCGGATTTAGCAATGGATTCGACGTAGTCATTCCACTTGAGGTCCGCTGACGTGATATTTAGAAAATATACGCAATAATTTCAATAACCGGAAGAATATTTTATTGTATAAGTTCAAGATCAAATTCCACAAAGAAGATCTCATCAGGCACATATCTTATTAATAATCTAACCGCTTCTTTACTCTCACAGCAAGTTTGTTAAAACAAAAACCAAAAACAGGAATGATAGAGTAAGGCATATTCGAAGATATACCAACATTATAGGCTACACAAGACTGGAAAATGGTAGCAAATCCAACATCTTTTCTGGAATTTGATAGAGTTACTTTACATTGAGATTTGACTATGCAGTGTTGTACAATCATATATAGTTATACAAGATTTCAAAGAGCATAAATGCTATCTGGTATATATATATATATATATATATATATATATATATATATATATATATATATGAGCCTATATTCTAATTAAAACAATGCTGCAAAAAGAATCTGATAATTTTTTCAAATATAAGGACCTAGATGTAAGACTAGGAATGATTAAGAAGAATACTGAGGCACATATAAAGAGATTTTGCTTGAAATTCACCTTTATCTGAAAAAAATAAAACACTTTCAGTAAGATCATTAGAAAACAGCAATTCTTTACTTCTATTATTGATGAAAAACAAGGTAAATGATTAGATCGAGCAAAAAGAAAGAAAAGAAAAAAAAGAAAGAAGCGAGGAGAAACAAACAAAGAAAAGAAAAAAGAAGTGAGGGCAACAAAATAAGATAAGTAATAAAAAAGGAAAAGAAAAAGCGAGTGAAAAAATCAAGTGAGAAAAAAAAAGAAATAAGAAACGGGAAAAACGAAGAGAGAGAAAAAAAGAATCGTAAAGAAACTAAATCTAAAAATCACAAAATACAAAGAAAAAGGAAAGAGAAAATAAACAAAGAAACAAGACCAAAAATCGCAAGCAAAAGAACCAGAATAACAAACAAAAAGAAAGAAACAAGAAGAATAAGAAAAAATATAATCATAACCATTTTCTAATAGAAATAGAAATGTTAGAAATGATTATGCGGAATATTAATACACACATTAAACAAATCTCTGGAAATCCCTTTTTATCTGAAAGAGAAAAAAATGAGTTAATGAGTACGAATCATGTAGAAAAACTCAGTAACTTCTGAAGAAAACAAAATTATTTATTAAAGGTTTCGGGTTTTCGCCTAAGTAAATTATTTTATCAAACACAGACCGACATAAAAGATAATTTATTGTTCAAAGTAGGTACCTCCAGTAATTCCCTGAAAAAACAGCATAGTATGAAGAAAAATGGTCCCAAATTTAATAAAAACGAACTTTTTCTATCAAAAAGTTTGTTATTATTGAGAAGAAAGATCAAAGTAATTTTAATAATTTAAAAAAAAAATTTTTTTCTAACACGTTCGAAATTTTGGTAAAAATCTTGTTTTTATTTTCGTTAACGGAAAGCCAAGTCGTTATAGGAGTTTACAATGGAAAAAGTAATATTACGTAACTCAGGTTTTTCCCGGTGACAAACATATTAATCTGGAAATTCTTGCAAAAATCAAATAATTCTCGGATTTTAATGAAACTTTCAGGACTTATTTACAAATGAATGAAATTATTTTTGAAATTATTATTCTTTAAAAATCTTGTTAAAAAATAAATCCCTTTGAAAAAGAAGTAAAGGAAAAAAATTAAAAAAAGTAAGCTTCTATCTGTATTAAAAGTCCTTATACCGAAAAATTCACCTTATTTATTGAATGACTCTCGTATAAGGCCAACTTTTAAACTGAGTCACATGGGTTTTGACGCTCCAAATACGTCAGCTCCCACTCAGCATTTTGCTTTTGGGGATGCTCCAGGTACCAGATATTTACCCATGATTTATTCAGGTTTATGAATTTTTTAACTAAGTAAATTTTCTTTGTTAATAAGAAAATGATTTACATAAATTGTCGTCCGAAAAGAAAATAACTAAAATTCCATTGTTGTTCTGAGTATTGTGTATTTCATAGAATTGCTAATCTGACTTGATTGCTTCAAGTGCACAAGGGAAATTTTGTGCATTGTCCGTATTTGATTTTTTAAGCGCCTCTTAGATGTGACTAAACGGTTTTCTAAGCACAGCTTAGATGTGGCACGAGGCCAAAAGTGTGGAGCACCCAGTAAGAATCAAACTCATTACTTCGTCGTAATTGTTCTAGCGAGGCAAACTTGCTAACCATTATACCACACCGAGGTTCCCATGTGAACGGTCTGTATCGTATTTTGTACAATTTGTATATGGTAAAAATATTTTGTCGCATTAATAATTATTATTTCAAATTTCACTCAGCGTAAGTGTTTTCATGACTTTTCGTTCTTGTTTATTTCCGTGTCGCTTTAGGAGGCAGATTATCATGGTACTCCACAACTTCTTGTCTCTTGTGCCTGTAAAACTGTTTTTGTTATTTCTCTTAAGCTCTGTTTCGCCATCCATTTACTCAAGCTGAGTATGTTATGCATTGTTTTCCTCTGTCCCTCTATTTGTCCCGTGAGTATCAGATTTTCCAATCCCTTCTTCCTCTTTATGTGCCCTAAAACCCTAAAACTATTTCTTCTTGATGTTTAGTATTAGTTTACTTTTGTTTCCATTTTCTCCAAAACTTCGTCGTTATTTACATGTTCGGTCCAAGGCATCTTCAGCATCCTTCTGTAAACCGCATTTCTGCTGCCTCAAGGTTCCTCTTCATCTTTGGGAAGATTGTCCAGCACTCGCTGCCATACAGGAGGACAGATATCACATAGCGGTTTGGTACTTTTTCCTTGTTTTAAAGGAAATTTTTCTATTTCTTAGCATTTAGTTTTTTCTAAAAGCATTTATAAAGAGACGGGTACGGGATCCCAGGTTACCTTACTCTCTTTAGGAAGAACTCCAGCGTCCATATGGCCTGGGAGTCTATGTCAGTAACCATTCCCCACTAGCTAGGGAGGTTTCTCTTGAATCTCCCGACCATCCATGCATGTACCTCCGTGTCGCTCTACTAAATCCAGCTATCTTTTCTTACTCTATCACTTCCTTTCCTATCTTGACTGTTCCTTACTGAAAATATATACTATCTGATAATATTGATAAGGCCATCGCCTTGCACCCGTTCGCCAACATGTTTGTGTTCGGTGACTTCAATGCCTACCATAACAATTGTCTAGAAAATTCTGTTACTGATCTTGCTGGTATCTACACCCTGAAGTTTGCGATCACCCAGTTTCTGACTCAAGTGGTGGACTTTTCTACACGTTTCCCAGAAGCCTCTCTGCTAGATCTTTTCTTCACTTCTATCCCTGACTCCTGCCATGCGATGCAGCTTTGCTTTCTTGGCAACTCTGATCACGCTGTGGTTTCTGTTAGTATCTCTCTTCACTACCCTTCCCCTAAGGAATATCCGACCAGCAGAATCTCTTACTGCTATCAAAGGACGGACAAGGAGGCTCTACAAGATTTTCTGTGCGACGTCCCTTGGACGAAAGTGTTTAGTCTCTCGGTTTGTTTCCCTGATAGCTACAATCTCCAAGAGTTTAAATGCAAAGTCAATTGTGATCTCTCAACCCCTTTCATTCCCATCCTCCTTGTTACTTTATACTTTGTTCTCACGCAGCTCTCTTTACACCAATGTACCCGTCTTTCTTTTACCCATTCTCCGACAGCCATTGTAACCTTTTCTCCCCTCTCTTCACTCTCCTATTATGTAACACCTTGCTCACCAGTGGCAGTTCTGCCTTGTCTGGCGTGAGATGATTATATTAAAA
Source organism: Ascarosepion bandense (assembly GCA_037127315.1). Lineage (NCBI taxonomy): Eukaryota > Metazoa > Mollusca > Cephalopoda > Sepiida > Sepiidae > Ascarosepion > Ascarosepion bandense. Next base: position 1,356,363 of record JBBBDQ010000304.1, read on the forward strand.
AAAAAAACAGATATAAAATAACATATTTCTTTTTCTATATGCTGTATCTATTCAAGACGATGATGATCATGGATTTCCATAAATACTGTCTTTGGTGGCCCTTAATAATGTTTTTGTTATCTCTCCTAAACCCAGTTCAGCTATCCAATGACTCATGCTTTCTTGGTAGGTTAGGCGTTATTTTCCTCTGTTCCTGTTGCCTTCAGTCTATTCTGTTAGAGGCAATATGGCTTCCGCTTTGCCAGGTCCACTGCCGATATGCTAACAACAGTTACGGAATACATGCTCCAGACCCTCGATGAGTCAGGCAAGGCTCGTGCGGTTGCTCTGGACATCTCCAAGGCTTTTGACAGGGTCTGGCACTCTGGCCTTCTTTGCAAGCTACGGGGTTACGGTATTACCGGACGCTTGCTTGACCTAATCCAGTCTTTTTTAAACAACCGCAAAATGAAGGTCGTTTTGAATGGGCATGCCTCTTCATCCTACAGCACGAATGCCGGTGTCCCTCAGGGCTTTATCCTGGGCCCAACGCTCTTTCTTATTTTCATCAACGACCTCGCAGATGAGATCAAGTCCCAAGTAGGCATCTACGCAGATGACACTACAATATACGCCCGTATCAGTAAGAAACCTGTCGTGGCGGACAGACATAATCTCGCTGCTGACCTTGAACGGGATCTACACTCTGTGGTGAATTGGGGCAAGAAGTGGCTTGTCAATTTCAACGCGTCTAAGACCAAGCTGTTGTCTGTCAACCATCACAGGCAACCTCTCCTGCCTTCCATAAGCATGGACCAAGCGATTCTCCCTGTGTGCAATACACTGCGCCTCCTCGGCCTTACCCTCTCTTCTGATCTCAAATGAAACCGCTACATCGAATCCGTAGCTAAATCCACTGCTAAGAAGGTTGGGTCACTGTGTCGATACAGGATGTTTTTTTCGCCTGAATCTATCCTGCATATATACAAGTCTACCATTCGACTGTGCATGGAGTACTGCTGCCATTTATGGTCAGGCGCCCCTGCCGTTCACCTCAGTGTTCTCGACAGGCTCCAAAGGAGAGTCAGTAACGTGATAGGTGCTGACTTGGCGGCTCGACTTCAGCCACTTCCCCACCGACGAAATGTGGCCTCCCCTTGTCTGTTGTATAAGTACTTTCATGGCTTCTGCTCAAACGAACTCAAGTCACTGGTGCCTCCTCAACAGGTGCTTACTCGTGCAACCAGATTGGCAACTGGGTCCCACCCATTCACAGTTAGGTTAGCCAAATGCAGACGACAATTTTACTCCTGCAGCTTCTTCCCGCCTGTGGAACTCGCTCCCATATTCTTGCTTTCCTGACGGCTACAACCTCCAGAAGTTTAAATGCAATGTCAATACTCACCTACTAACCATTTGACTCTTACCCTTCCCCCACCACGTATATCCCTCCCTTTCTCTCCTAGCTTGAAACTGTCATCTCACCTGCATTCTCATCTTTCTATTGCTATTTTCTAATTGGTTTGTACTCCTCTTCTCTCTCTTCTAATTAATTTTCTTTCATTTATGTAGCCCCCCGCACAACAGTGGCATTTCCGCCTTGCTCGGGGTGAAATGATTAAAAAAAAAATAAAGTTTTACAAGCCTTCGTTTTTTATTATGTAGTCTAGAAAGTTCATCTGTTTTTTCCTTATGCTAAATTTTCTTCTTGTTTCCGTTTTCTCTAAAATTTCGTGTTGCTCATATGTTCGGTTCATGATACACCCAACATATTTCTATAGAACCACATTTCTGCTGATTTGATTAGTCACTCTTTAAAAAATTATCTTAGTTATTTATGCTACACTGAAGTTAGTAGTGACATTTCTAAAGATTTTATCTAGTTTGAGTATAGTAGCTCACTTAAAAATCACGCAGTTCTCTAATTATAAAAAAGAATTTCAAATATGTCTGCAAACACCATAGTCTTTATTTGATTTCTCATCAGATTACAAGACCAACATTGAGAAATTTTAAGATTTGATTTAACAGCTACATTTCTTTTTATTAAATTTAGATGAATAAATTTATTTATAGTAAAATAAATGATTATCTCCTGTAGAATTATCTCCTGTTTAAGTGAAATTGTTAAACTTTTTTTTACCATGGGACCTTTCATCCGTTTTTAGCCATTATAATTTTGAAAAGAAGCATTCCCCAATGCACTTGGTAATCACGAATGACAAATAGATGTAAAAGGAAACGTCTACTTTCTCAAAACAAGACTTTAAATAACTGTCCATTATTAAACGGCAAAACTATCTCGGTAATGTCGTCTTTAGCCTTAATAGGAGCAATGGGATTCATTTTAAGCCGCTCACCAAACAAACTTTTCATCAATTTGAGATCTAATTTGATGACCTCTTGACAATATCAGAAGGTGGTAATGAGTGCAGCTAATGATGGAATCCAAATAAATAATTCAAATTTTGATATATTTCTTGGTGTTTTTGACCGGACAGAAAGTAAGTTATCTGTAATAGCAAGAAATGTTCAATTTCTTGACTAGTGCAAAGACATCTACTATCCATTAATAGGTAATAATTTTTGTCCTATAGGACTTTTAATCGAAATTAAATAACTTACCAATTGTAAATATGTCGATAGCTTAACTAGTTTTATTGCCTAAAAGTACTCGTGCTAGACCTGCATGAGCTTATGACCTTATAGCTGACGTTTACTTCTCTGTGGATAAATAGGAATCACTATCAGATGAAGCAACAGAAACGAGTTCCTACCGGAATGAAGATGTTAAAAAGCGGATACATGTTCCACAAATTCAAATTCAGTAAGACTTTACTATTATACCCGTCTTTCATATGCGCATGATCAATACCCCCATCTACAAGCTATATTATTATTCAATATTATGTTTTAAATATTTTTTTATATTCCTTACATAGCTGTTTCTGGTCTTTATGCAATTTTTGTCAAAAATCTTTAATGTTGTTTAAACTTTTAAATGTTTATCTATTATTTTACGTTGCCGCTATAAGGGGAGTTAAACCATAACATGTTTCAGTGTTTTTTGTATTTATGCCTTCTACATTTTCCCGTGCATTCTATACATATTTTATGATTAATTTTTTCTAGAGATTTTATATATTCAACTTTATCTGCATTAAACGTTTCACCCCAAGCAAAGCAACAATGCCACTAGAACGCGAGGTAGAAAGAAAATGGGATGATTGAGGAAAAGACATGTCTATTTTGACAATCATATCCTCATAAATAATTAAATATGTAATCTCGTGATGCTTTTAGAAAATTATTAATTCATTTAAAAAAAGAATACGTAAAATTTACAGGATTTGCAAGCTAATATAAATAAATATATAGAAGAGTCTATTTCAAGGAACATTGATGTTTTTCAATCTTTTTCAATCACCGATCCAATATTTTTTTATGTACTTTTGAAAACCACTTTCTTAGTCAAAAACATTTGTCAAAAACAACAACAACAACAACAACAACAACAACAACAAAAAAAGGCTTTCGTATCAGCTTCGACAGCCGTAGAAATAACGGCAGACGTTTGCGACTTGCAAATTAATCCACCCCAATTTTCACCGCAAGAAACGAGAAGAGACTGTTTTTCACACGTTTCCAAACGGGAGAAAATTCAATACTTAATAGCATCCACAGCACTAGGGTAAACAATCCACCAATTTTTTATGGAAGAACGTTTTTTATTTTTTTAAATAATTTCACCCCAAGCAAGGCAATAAATCCTCTAAGATGAATGTGGTTACTGAGTGTGAAAGAATAAGAAAAAGAAAAACAGAGAGAATAATAAAAAAGAAGAGAGAATAAAAAAAAGACAAATCAAGAAGACAGATAACGAATGACATTGCATTTAAATTTTTGAAAATCAAAGTTGACTGGAAAACAAGAAGAAGTTTCTATAAGTGAGAAGTGCGAGAAAATAAACTGTTAGCATAAAACTTATGGTTATATCTATCCATTTCAACTCTAAATTGATATCTTGCCGATAATCTAGTTCTGTGCTTAAATTCGTAGTCTAGATTTTTTTTAATCATATCATCCGAGCAAGGCGGTAACGCCACTGATGTGCAGGGGGTTACGTAAGAGTGAAAAGATTGGAAAAGAGAAAGCCGGAAACCACATCCTAAACAGGGAACAAGGAATGAGCCTCTACACCTGTTCAATAGACGTGGGTGGAGTGTGAACTGGGCGATACCATAGAAGAAAGTTTTATCAGAATAATTAACAGAATTAATTAGAAAAAGTAGAGGAAATCTACATAAAATAAATAATCAAATACTAAAATAATAAATTCAAGCTGTCCCAGTCAAGATAAAAAATGGGGACAAATACAAATTTGGGGAGGTTGGAATCATAACAAAAGGGAATGTTGAGAGTAGATCGAGGACAACAATTACTCCCATTAACTAGGTAAACAAAAAAGTCAAGCTTCACCAGGGAAAGTTCAGTCAGGAAATCTCCCCGTTGTGTCTAAAGGTGCCTAAAAAAAAGAAGAAAAAAAAATCAAGACTGATGTCATTCACATGAACCAAGCTCGCCGCTTTTATCTACCTTTCGCTGAAAAACGGTGCGGGCGGAACTGCAATGTAATCAAAACTCGACCCCCATAAGGCGTGTGGAGACGATGGAATCCCGGTGATAGTCCTTAAGAGGTTTGCTCCTGAACTTTCTCCTGTCCTCTCTAAACTATTTAACTACTGCCTTTCTACTTCCTGCTTTCCTGCATGCTGGAAGTTCTCTTCAGTCGTTCCTGTATTTAAGAATTGTGGTGAACCCTCGGACCCATCCAACTATCGCTCTATCAGTCTTCTACCGATATTCGGGAAAGTATTCGAGGCTATAATCAATGCTGAAATAGTTCATCATCTCACCGCCCACAAACTGTTCTCCGACAGGCAATATGGATTCTGCTTTGCCAGGTCCACGGTCGACCTGCTAACAACCGTAACGGAGTACATGCTACAGGCCCTTGATGAGTCTGACGAGGCTCGCGCGGTTGCTCTGGACATCTCCAAGGCTTTCGACAGGGTTTGGCACTCTGGCCTCCTATGCAAACTACGCGGTTATGGTATTACCGGTCGCCTGCTTGACCTAATCCAATCTTTCTTAAATAACCGCAAAATGAAGGTCGTTCTGAATAGGCGAGCCTCTTTGTCCTACAGCACGAATGCTGGTGTCCCACAGGGCTCTATCCTGGGCCCGACGCTCTTCCTTATTTTCATCAACGACCTCCCAGACGAGATCAAGTCCCAAGTAGGCATCTACGCAGATGACACTACAATATACTCCCGCACCAGTAAGAAACCTGTCGTGGTGGACAGACATAATCTCGCTGCTGACCTTGAGCGGGATCTACATTCTGTAGTAAACTGGGGCAAGAAGTGGCTTGTCAACTTCAATTCCTCTAAGACCAAGCTGTTGTCTGTCAACCATTACAGGCAACCTCTCCTGCCTCCCATAAGCATGGACCAAGCGATTCTCCCGGAGAGTAATACACTACGCCTCCTCGGACTTACCCTGTCCTCAGACCTCAAATGGAAGCACTATATTGAATCCATAGCAAAATCTACTGATAAGAAGGCTGGGTCACTATGTCGATCCAGGATGTTTTTTCCACCTGAATCCATCCTGCATATATACAAGTCAACCATCTGTCCGTGCATGGGGTACTGCTGCCATTTATGGTCAGGTGCCCCTGCCGTTCTCCTCAGTGTTCTTGACAGGCTCCAAAGGAGAGTCTGTAATGTGATAGGTTCTGATTTGGCGGCTCGACTGCAGCCACTTTCCCATCGTCGAATTGTGGCCTCCCTTTGTCTGTTCTATAAATACTTTCATGGCTTCTGCTCAGACGAACTTAAGTCACTGATGACTCCTCAACAGGTGTTTACTCGTGCAACCAGACTGGCATCTGGGTCCCACCCATTCACAGTCAGATTAGCCAAATGCAGCCGACAATTCTACTCCTGTTGCTTCTCTCGCACTACCCGCCTGTGGAACTCGCTCCCGTGTTCTTGCTTTCCTGACGGCTACAACCTCCAGAAATTTAAATGTAAAGTGAATACTCATCTACTAACCACTGGACTCTAGCTATCTCCCCACCCCTGTATAACCTTCCCTTTCTCTCCACCTATGTATCTGTCATCGCACCTGCTTTCTCAGCTTTCTATTGTTTCTTTCTAACTAGTTTGTACTCCTCACTCTTTTCTAATTAATCTTTTTACATTTATGTAGCCCCCTGCGCCTTGCTCGGGGTGAAATGATTAAAAAAAAAATCTTCCTACCTGGTAGTGAATGTTGAGAAAAGAGGGCTTGGGTAATATGACATATAAATTGAAGGTACGATTGGCGGAAGGAAGCATAAAGTAACCTACCTAAAGAGGTTGTATAAGTAGATGGCAGAATAGATAATGATAGGGATAGTAAGGAAAAAAACCATTAGAACCACGTGGGATTGGAAGGTGTGGAGAGCCGTGATAACTCAGGCCCTGAAGAGACACAGTATTTGTATTAGTAAAAAATAATTATTTATGCCTGTTTCCGTTGTTTCTTTGTTGAATATTTATATCCGCCTTAAAGTAACAAAAATCAATAAAAAACACTTCCTTTTCTATGAGATGACAAACAGCACAGAGGCACCATTATTAAAATCAGGATTGATGAACCAAAAACTAATTCTGAGTTTTTTTAAGACTCTGATCAAGTTATGAATCCACATTTCTCTGAGCTCCATACCAGAGTTACAAAGCATGACAAGTTTTTTTTATTCGAATAATTAAGGTTGCAAATAGCACAAAACAACACAAAAAAATGAAATCGGCGAACAGAGTTTAAATTCTGGTTGAGACATTTTGTCTTCACTTCACGCTGATGGCCTATCTCTTCCTCAGCATGGACTGAATAACAGAGAAGACTAAATTATCTAGCTTTGCTTGGTAACTCGTCTACGAGAAAGACAACTCTGAATTTAAAACATTAGAGAAAGAAATCTACTTTATTATCGTTCCTAAGAAAAATGACAACTTAAAGACATTCATGAAAAGAGAGCCTTGTTCGTCTATGTTCTAGAAAGACATAACACTTTAATTTCTTGAAAAAAAAAAAGAATAGTTTTGATTAGTCGGAAAATAAGTATCACCATATAAATTCCATATAACTAACTATGTCGCAGGAGCTATTGCTACACTTATTATGTAAATAAAACATCTTTTTTCATCACTCAATTGATTATTTTAGCAAGTGAGACTGTCCAATGCGTAATTGGCAAGCTATTTGGCATCGACGTCATTATCTTTCTGTTTTATTTTATTGAATGGGCGCTGACGTCAATATGACAGTGTAGCCGTACCATTTATGAACTGCTTTCGAGATAAATTATGGTTGAAGCCACAAAAATACGTTCTGATATATTCGAGAAAAGAACAAGTATTAAGCAAGTTTACGTTGTAAGCTGAGATATTACGAAGCTTTGCTTTAGCATAAGGCAATAAATATGGGGCATCCAGCGAAATCGAACTCACTACTCAGTAGCAACGGTCGACCAGAGTTGCTAAACATGACCTGATCCTGAGTTATGCACAGTATCAGTCAGTCAGTTAAGTGCCATTAACTTTTTATTTTATCCGTTACTAGCAGTACAGCCCGGCGTTGCTCGGGTGTAATGAAAGTTTTAATTCTAATCCATGGTTCTGGAGCTCAAACTCTTTGGACGTTGGCACGAAAGACTAAAAAGCAATAGTTGTTTCCAGTTAAAGCGAAACCGTAGACTAAAAGAAAAATGAATGGATCTAAGTCAAATTTTGATTTCCTGGTATTGATATCAAATAAGTTTTTTTCGTCGTAAACTGAATTTTGAAAGCTAAATAAGTCCTTTGAGTAAATGGTATCATGGCTGAGACTAAGAACCACAATTATACCTACTTAGAGCCAAACCCGAAGCAAAAACTAAAATAAAAGGGCTGAAAAAAAAATACAGACATACAGGCAGATAAACAGACACACACACAAACATCTTGTCATATATATATATATATATATATATATATATATATATACATATATATATATTGTAAGAACTGCAACCTTGCAACTTCTGAACATCGTTTCTTATGTCTATGAGTATATCAAATTTGATCAAAATCGGACCACTCCTTCTATAACCCGATGTTTTCGATTATCGATTTTCGATATTTATCTGGGGTACCTCGACACAAAACATAGCTAAGAACACTCGCAGACGCTTATAGTACAACTGTGTAAATTTTTTAAAAAATCGGTTCAGCCGTTTCGGAGTCTATAGGTAACGGATACACACACAGACACACACACACAGACAAAGTTCCATTTATAAATAAGCTTAGATCTGCACTTATTTGCAATGTAGGTAAAAGATGAAAAAAAGATAAAAATGCCTTTTTTTTCACGAGTGGGTTTTTACGCTTTCAACAAAAACGAGAGAGAAACTAAACTGATACTTACCTACTACATAAGGACATTGCCATTTTTGTAATGAAAACAGCGTTAAAACAGGTGTGAGGAAACCAAAGCTTGCACCTTGCATGATTGGAAGGCTAAAAAAAAAAAAAAAAAAAAAAAAAAATCAAAAACTTACGCTTGATTGGAGCCTATAAAACTGATGTGACATTTTATTGTGTATACGTTGATGTGTATAAGTTGACGTGAGCTTTTAGCACAGAAAAGCAACAAAATAGAACAGCCTTCTTAGAAATTGCTGTAAAATGTTTGTACTTTCAATTAAAACCATTATTTAGTTATTAAATTAAATTAAAATAAACTCAATTAAACTGATTAATTTATTTATCGGATAACAAATGGTTATGTAAATTGTGAATTGAAGGCCAGGTATTACTATGATATTCCATTACTGGGTAATAATTTATCGGCAAGGTTTATTTTGGTTTGACAGCATTGCTAGTATGTTTATCAATAACTAGTGACGGGTCATAAAATGAAAATAAGAAATAAAATAAAAGGATAATAAATAGAACCTTTACAGTGTCAATTTTTTAAAACTTTTATTGCAACTATCAGGTTTTAAAACTGTTTTCTTTTCTTTTCTAGAACATAAATAATTTAGCCTGTGAAGAACTGGCATTGTTTAAAGCCCAGTACATCACCTACTACTAAATGGTAAACAAATAATATTCAGATAGAAGGATATGGTAACTGACACGAGGTAATTTCAATGGCGACTTCGATAAAGACGTAATCTTCATTAGAAAGTCTCCCAAGGAGAAAAGTTTAAAAAGCTGAAATCATAAAATAGCATCTGATTTTCTCTCCAGTTATGTTATATTTGAACAGGGCGTCATAAGATGAGCTGAGAGTGGTTCGGGGAGATTTCGGTCTTGGAACAGCAACTTCCCTTTGCACCAAAAAGTGATAATCAGAGTATCTTGAACTTTTGAGTTATTATCCATAGATACTGGACAATATCTTTCTGTGCCCACATATATATGTATCTCCAGCTTATATTAAAAGACCAAGTTTCAAAGTGCAAGACAAATTCAGGGAAGAATAATTGTCTAAAACGAGACAATGACCAACATTCCAAGCCGCAGACTTAGCAATTGACTCGATATAATCGTTCCAATACATAGCAGTGGAAAACGTAAGATCGAGAAGGTGTAATGAATTACTTTTTTGGAGGTTAGCATCAGCCATGCCGATGAAAGGACAAAAAAGATTCTCTAAGACTATTAAAAGAGAACGGTTTAGCTTTGGATGAGTTAAAATAATCAAGCCATTTCTTTCCCCAGTTAACAACAGATTGAAGGTTATTTTGAGATTTTCTGCCAATTTAACTATCGAAGTTATCAGACCTGCCATTAAGACAGAAGTAAATAATTGTATCAATGGCATAGATAACGAGTTGAGAAATCATTGATAAAAATTCGGAACAAAGTAGGTTCGAGTGGCCATTCAAGAAAATCTTCAACTTGAAATTTGATAAAATTTTTCAAGATGATAGTCAACCTTAACTGATACAGGAATACGTGGGACAGGTACAAGAGGAGCGATTTTTAAATTAATTGTTTCAGAGAGCTAGAAATTTTCAATCCGAAGACCCACCACGATTAGTCGTGGAGTCGAAAGAATATATAAAGAAAAAACGATGTTCGTTATTACTCTTGAAATTAGCAGGAAGTTTGCAAATTTACAAATCATTAAGATCGAAACATTTTTCTTATTTATCTTTCTTTCTTTCAGATTCTTTAATTTTGATTGTGTTTACCAGGAAACATAGGTTTTACCGTCTGACTTACCGACATCCAAATGTAGTTTGAAGCAGCGTGCTCAATCCAGATACAAAGAAAGTGGTAGAAATTAGTTCACTAATTCCGAGGCTGTCACCATTCATACAAAAAGCTAAGTTTGCCACAACAATTGGAAGCATCAGATTGCTACCGAACGCTGTCAAGTAGTGCTGCAAATATTAATGTGAAATGTCAACATTTTAGGTGACTGGATATTACATTTATAAACTGTATGTACAGAATAACCCGGATATAAAAGAGACGCGGATATAAGAGATTTTCTCTGGTCCCAATTTAGAGCTTTTGGAAATGTATATAAAATAGACCAAACCAGGATATAAGAGAACCTTTATCCGGTCTCGACAACGCTCTTATATCAGGGTTACACTGTATATAAGGTAAACAATCAGGTTGTATAACATTTTAAATATGAATATAATATTCTTTTACGGAACATGCCGAAATTTGCCGAGTGTTTCGAAGTTTACCGAATCTTTCGAACATCTTTTTATTAGAAATTTTAAACAATATTATAATACAACTGGAATATTTTTAAAAAAATCTTCTCTAATTGAACAAAGACATTAAAAAACAAAACAAATAGCTTTCCCCTTTTGTCTACCTAAAGATAAATTAATGAGGTTAAAGTTTTAATCGGCAGCGTCCTTATTTCTCAGATCATTAAATTAATTCCCCGTTGTTGGGAATATGAATATAGCTATCTGTCAACGTTAGCATCGTCCAATAAATAAACAATTATTCAATGAGTTATAAAAAGAAACTGGTATCAATGGATATTTATTTAATTTACTGGTCAGATAACCTTTTCTCTTAGTGTATTTTTTTTTTTTACTCGGCCAGTGATTTTTGTTCCAGCTTCAGTATAAGTACCGATTTCGAATGATGATTTTCAAGGCAAACAAGCTTTACACCAAAGACAAACCCTATAAAAATTCTCTCTTTTTACATGACTCTGTGTCAGACTAAACTCATTCAGTATGTAGATATATATCTAACCCCAGTTTGAAGGATAAACTGACTTGAATCCATTGACTCGTTGGTTTAAATACCAGGATAGTGATAGTGGGATGTGAATCGGTCGAAGCAAGAACCTTTCAATACATCTTAGTAGTTTTTACTCGAATTAAAATATTCAATCACATTCTTTAGAATAGTGTAAACTTGACCCGATACAATCGGTGATAATAAACGCAGCTGATCTTGTTGTGGATTCCGGGTGAGGAACCGCACAAAATAATGAACAACAAAAACAGTTATTGAGATAGAAAAGTAGGTTATACTGAACGTAATATACAAACTTGAAAGCAGGTTAGTAAATCCAGGAATACTATTAGTTAGAAATAAATATTTACAAGTCTTGAAGTGAAGTCGTTGGAAATAGTATATCCGTGTATATTATTCTAGCTGAGTGGAGCTCAGAGCTAGTCTGACTTCTGATGCGGTAGTCTCTGGGTAAGTTCGGTATCTTCCGGTAACTTACGTATCAGTTCCGGTACTCTCCGATAACTCGCACGAATCTTTACAATTACTCTCCACTGCCAACTGCAACGGTATTTACGCATCTTCCCACTTCAGGCGAGATGTGACACAAGGTCTTTTTAATGTGGGTCTGCCGAGCCTATATGGCTCGGTCAAAAATATCTGTCTATCGTCGTGATTATACCCTTCGGCGAAACCACGACTGGGTTAGTGCTCTCTGCTCGAGGGCAGAGAGCGCTCTCCACCCGAAGATAGAGAGCTGACAGTGTCATAGTAGCAGAGGCAAATGCCAAGTGCAACGGTATTTACCCACCTTCTCACTTAAGGCGAGATGTGACACAAGGTGTTTTTTAATGTGTGGCTTCCCGGCCATATAGCCAGGCCAAAGATATCTGTCTATCTTTCCCCAGTCGTGGTTCCGCTGGAGGGTAGAATCACGACTGGGTTAGTGTTCTCTGCCTTCGAGCAGAGAGCTGACAGTGTCATGGTAGCAGAGGAAAATGCCAACTGAAACTACTGTTCTCTCTGTGGCAGGAGTATATGTACACTCAGTCGAGTCCATTATCATATACAAAAAGGGGAGATCCCACAACAGATCTCTATACGCTTCTGTTTTCTTTGCTTTCCGCTTGATTACTAAGCTTTCATTTTTAGTTCATGAATTAAATAGAACTGACTTTCACGTTTCTGTTCCTCATGCGATATGTACGTTTCAAGGAAACATCGCTAAGTATTACCGGTTGTTATTTTCTGTAAATAACCACAGTTGTTGCTTACAATAATATTGTTGAGACATTTTTGTTCTACTAAATAAATAAGAATAAAAAACAAAATTCTACTAATAATAAATAAAAACAAAAGACAAAATAACGGTTCGAACGAGACTACCGCAGTTGCCGCGACGAGTCGATGGATCAAAGTGTGAAGTTTTTGCCGCTAAAACGAAACACGAAATCGAAGTTAATATTTAAAAGAATTGAATTTAAAGAATAGTGCTGATTGAAAATGTCATGAACTCATTAATATAAGAAAATGCTAAAACATTGTTAAAAATTCAAATCATAAAGTTTTAGGGAATCTTTCTTTCGAAAAGACGACATTAGAACAATGATTAATTGGTAATTCTTCATCTGATTATCACCTAAACAATTCCCTTTGTTATAACAGCTAGACACGAAAACCATTTGGCTTTTGTCTCGTTCTGACTACAACGTAGAACATACCTTGAGTATATGAATAATCCACGGGATTTCCAAGAAATGCGTTTAAACATAAATTTACCTCTCACTTCACAATTTCCCAGTTTGCCACACATGTTCTATGAACGTAAAGGGCAAACTGCCTATCAACTTCCATGGAAAGGAGCAATCAGCATATATTAATAAATGTTATCGAATTAACTCTTAGTTTATTATGGGTTCGAATTTCATTGTCGCTTAATGGTGATTCATTTAGCTAACATTCGCCTTTTACTTGAAGTTATTCAGAGCCTAAAATCATTGACTGAGAGAAAAGCAAAAAGGGTCGGTGGAAAGAACAATAAAGAATGATTATGATGCCAGAGAGAAACGTACTTACCTGAAAACCCAACAAAATACACATGTACCAAGAGGGGACATCACTTATTTTGTATATAATTTCCAATTTACTCTCAGTTACATTCGTCTCAGCATTGACTAGAGGGCTGGCACTTACGACATTTTCTTTTTCTGGTTCTGCCGAGACCGACTCCGGATCCTGAAGGAAAATAAAATAATCTTTAAAACATGACAAAGTATGTGTTATCCGGTTGGTTTCCCTCTCACGTAAAGCATAAATATTTCGACATCTCGAAGGAGAAAAAAATTCTATATCATAGTAGCCATACCTGCTTGGGTGTAGAAAACGGTTTAGCCTAAAGCTAATCACTATTAAACGAAAAATTAATTTTCGTATGTAAAGAAGTTTTAGGCACATTTTAGATACTACCAAAATTGTTGCATTTAAAAAAAATCTAAGCAAAAAATCCTGAACAACTATTTAAAAATATTTGCAAAAATCAGGGAATTATTCGATTCAAACGAAATTTTCAATTGCAAAGTAAATTCGCAAGGAAACTACGGCTGCATACACTGAAATCCCTCATTAGGTTAACAGCATACCTCTAATATCTCCACCTCCACTCTGATATTCTATCTTATCAATATTTTATTATCCAAACTTATTTATTCATTCTACCTGTTTGTTTTTAGTAAGACTCGATAGCTCTGCCTATAACTCGGATCACACTTCTGCCGCATCTTTTGAACAAGATTAGAGATTTCACTCCTGTTTTCTGTTTAGGATGGGGTTTCCGATTCCTTCGAATTCATAATCTAGAAGCGTGCTCCTTCAACACGACATTCATTACACGAGTTGTTAGAAACGAACGGATTAAGCCAAATATTCGTTCAGAGACACTGTAGCCTTTGAGCTTGTGGAAAAAAGTAAGCATGCCAAACAGTGTCAAACGCCTTGAGGTATCGTGAACTAGTATGTGCTTCGGTCCTTATCTAAGCTTAATAGAATGGTCTTTACACATCGGCGGTAAACCTGACGAAACAGAAGCCATATATTTTATCTGAATGGAGGCCGTATGAAGTAATATTCTTAACCAATTAGCCTCAATCAGTCATTTAAGTGTCATAAAGGTCTCTTATTAAGGTATATGAATGGTTGTTATGAATTCGTGGTGATATGATTGACTAGAAGCTATGACTCTTACTGAGGCTAACGGGTTGGAAGTTGCTGTATCCCGATTGATAGTAAAGAGAGCGAAATCTTAGGTAGCATTTAGTGATTGCTCTTAGAAATGTGTCACCGTGATCTCTTCCTGGTTAAACGCCGTCATCGAAGCTTTCGTATCAGGTGAAACCACAACCTTCTCCTTTCTCTTCTGTTCGTTTAGTCTTTATAACCCACTGGAATCAATTCTTCTGATCATAAGAGAGTTGCAGGTCTTATTGTAACCTCTGCCAATGCTCGTAATGAGTGTAAGTATGTCTTCAAAGGGGCAAAGTTAATATTCGCCGACAAAATGAGACACTGTATAGCCTCTCATAAGTTTGATTCTAGAGAATACTGACAGCTCTGCAAAGTTTGAAGTGTTGACTCATCTGGAGTAGGGAGCTTGATCATGAAATGTCCCTTTGCCAAACATAACCGAACTCTTCACAATTTAGGATTATGAGAAGGTTAGAAGAATAAAAAGTGTTTTGTTGTATAAAAAAGTGGGGATTCTGGCTAAAGTATTACAGGATAGGCTTTCTTACAGAAAGAAATGGCTATCTACTGTGAAAAAATCTTCTGTCTAGTCAGTCATGGATTGAAAGAAACATGATTACCCAAACGTGTATCACTTATGACACTTAAATGACTGATTGAGGCTAATTGGTTAAGAATATTACTTCATACGGCCTCCATTCAAATAAAATATATGGCTTCTGTTTCGTCAGGTTTACCGTCGATGTGTAAAGACCATTCTATTAAGCTTAGATAAGGACCGAAGCACATACTAGTTCACGATATCTTAAGGCGTTTGAAACTGTTTGGCATGCTTGCTTTTTTCCACAAGCTCAAAGGCTACAGTGTCTCTGAACGAATATTTGGCTTAATCCGTTCGTTTCTAACAACTCGTGTAATGAATATCGTGTTGAAGGAGCACGCTTCTAGATCATTTCATATCAATGCAGCGGTGATGAGGGCCGTATCTTTGGTCATACGCTGTTTCTGATCTTCATAAATGTCATTAATTCCCATTTATGCAGATGACTCCTGTGGTTAGTAACAAGTGTGACAGATCAGACAAAGTAAACCCGACCAGTGTTCTTGAAAAGGGCCTCCAATCAGTGGTTAATTGGGGAAAATAGACTTTGAAATTTCAATACCGCCAAAACAAAACTACTTTAGTTTAATCATCAAAGATAATCTTTTCTAGCTAGTGATGCTAACTCCAGGAGAGCAACACTTTGAGATTTTGTGCTCACGCTTTTTTACTGATATGAAGTAGACTGATTATATTGAATCAATTGCTAGGTCTACTGTTAGTAGTGTTTGTTCACTGTGTCGTGTAAGTTATAAAATTTCTAAATAACTAGATTTTGTAAATATTACTTACTTTTTGATTAAAACATATATTTAAAAATGTTTATTTACGCACAGTAGTTTCATGGGTGATTTGAATGCCAAAGTAGGCAAGGGGAGGGAAGGTATGACAACTGGGAACTTTGGTTTAGGAATTCGCAACGAACGAGGAGAAAAATGGGTGCAATGGTGCATAGCAAATGACCAGGTAATAACTAACACCTGGTTTCGAGAACACCCACGACGTCTATGGACACGGAGAAACACAGGAGGTGACACAAAAAGCCAGATAGACTACATAACCATTAACAGCAGATTCAGTGGTTCAAAGCAAAGCCTATCCAGGTGCTGACTGTGGAAGCGATCACGTCCCAGTCATCTGCAAATTAAAAGTGAAACTCCGGAGAACCAAGAAGCCTAATGCAGCACCAAAACTGATATACAACGCACTCGTGAATGACCTCAAACTGCAGAAGGAATACACTAACAGGGTGAAAACCAAATACGAAGAACAAACTAGGAAAGAACACTCAAAATGGGACTCGCTAAAGGAAGCAATACTGACATCAGCAAACAACATTGCCCCAAAGGAAAATAGGCGCAGAACGAAAAACGAGTGAATGACGGAAGAGATTCTAGTAATGATGCAAAGAAGGTAGAAAATTATATTAAGACATGGAATGGAGTACAGGGAACTACACAAGGAAATAAGAAGAAAATGTAGAGAGGCTAAAGAGAAATGGCTCAATGACAAATGTGCAGAAGTAGAGATATTGAGCAGGGATAATAAAGCAAACATGCATAAGGAAATAAAAGAACTGACAGGACAAAAAACCTGCTCTTCAACAGGATGTATAAAATCTAAGGATGGAACAATCATTTTGGAGAAAGAGGAAATACTCCAACGATGGAAAGAATATATAAAATATCTTTTCTACGACAAGAGAGAACAATCAATAATACGCAAAGATGAGGACGGACAGGAAATATTAAAGTCTGAAGTGAAATCAGCAATAGCCAAACTGAATAGAAACAAAGCAGCGGGACCAGACGGCATAGTCATAGAGCTGCTGATAGCCCTTGAAGAATTTGGTATAGAAAAAATTACTGAAATAATAAATAAAATTTATAATAGTGGGGTTATACCAGATGATCTCAGCAAGTCTATCTTCATAGCACTACCTAAGAAGCCAGGAGCAAACGAGTGCGAACTCCACAGAACCATCAGTTTAATGAGCCATATAACAAAACTGATCGTCCGAATCCTGATGAACAGTGCGGTTTCGTTAAAGACACGGGAACAAGGAATGCCATATTTATGATTAAGATGCTCTCTGAAAGGGCAATACAAATGAAGAAGGACTTATACCTGTGCTTCATTGATTATGCGAAGGCGTTTGACAAAATACGCCACAAAGAACTGATCGAGATGCTCGGCAGCCTGGACATATTTGGGAAAGACTTGAGAGTAATAAATAATCTTTACTGGCAGCAAACCGCTTGCATACGGACAGGTAATGAATTGAGTAGATATACAAAGGTAGAAAAGGGTGTAAGACAAGGATGTGTCTTTTCACCGGATCTGTTCAACTTGTACAGCGAGAATATTTTGAGGACCCTAGAAGTTATGCCTGGATTCGTAATCGGAGGCCACAGTTTAAACAACCTAAGGTATGCAGATGTACAGTGCTGATAGAAAATAAACTGCACGAAAACCGAATGCATGGTCATCAGTAAAAAGGGCAGCCCAATATGCCAAATACAGGCCGTGGATACTAAATTCAAGCAGGTACACACATTTAAACACCTGGGAAGCGTTATAACAGAAAACGAAAAGTGCAACACACAGATCCGAAGGCGAATTGGCATGGCGAAGGAAGCATTCCAGAGGTTGAGTAAAGTATTAAGAAACAGGACAATTTCGCTAGAAACAAGGAAGAGAGTACTGGACTGCTACGTGCTGTCTGTCCTTCAATATGGCAGTGAATGCTGGACAATATCATCAAAGATGAAGGAAAAACTTGAAGCAACTGAAATGTGGTTCTACAGAAGAATGCTGCGAATATCATGGATCGAGCATGTGAGCAGTGATGAGGTCTTGGAAAAGATGGAAACAAAAAGAAAATTAATATTGGGCATCAGAAAGAGGCAGCTGAAGTTCCTTTGACACGCAATGAAGAATCTGATACTAACAGGCCAGATAGAGGGAAAAAGACAGGGGAAATCAACGGATAACATATTTGAAGGACCTAATCAGGTGAATGATGGAACGAGGATTGCCTGGTGTAACAGGATAAGACGTGCTCAGAGCCACCAGGGATACGGAAACGTGGAAGGCCATGATCGCCTACGTCCTGAAGGGACAGGGCACGTAGAAAGAAGAAGAAGTTTATTTTGTCATAGGCTAACAACAATAATTTTCTATTCCTCTGAAAAATAGCCCGAAAAGAAAAAACAAAAACAAAAAAAAAAAAATTAAAAAAATACAGAATACAGAATAACCAAAAGTGTAATAATCAAGAAATGCTATTTATGTTTAATTTATATTTCTTAATCATTTCACCCCACGCAAGACAATATAACCCCTAAGATACAAGGGGTTCAGAGATTATTAGAACGTGTAAAACTTCGTCAAAAATAGGCAGAAGGATACTAGTCCAATACTTAGAAGGATCAGACCGGAATGATAGAGGAGGGTTTCTAACAAGCAGGAAAGCAAGGAGTAGAAAGACATTTATTGTAGAATTTAGAGAGAACAGAAACCAGTTCAAAAACACATTTTTTAATGATTATTGCATTGATACCGTCATGTGCACATGTTTTGTGAGGATCCAGTTTAAAGATGATAGCAGAAACTATGGATGAAGTTATATACATATCACTCAATACACACTCAATTCTAAGCGGAAAATCAAGCAAAGATATTCCAGATGAGTCAAGAGTATAATCTGAAGAGAATTTACGAGCACAGCATTCTACTATATTAGCTGATGTTAACACCTCAAATTGACGTTAATACATGAAATGTCTATATAACTAATAGATTAAGAATATATTTTTAATCTTTACACTTTATAGTAGAATAAATAATTTTATTTTTATACTACATTAGAATTAATTTTGTTTAGTTAGATGAAAGTTTTGAGTTTAATAAATTGTTTTTATTTTTACTTGTTTAATATCAAAATATTTATTTGCATTCAATGTGGTATTTAAGAACGATTTTATATTATTCTTCTAGTGGGGAAGAGTGTAGTGATGGTCTGCCATGCCTGGTACAAGGCCACTTAAAAACATAGTCGACAAACCCCCCATTTAAAGATATCATCAGGTTGAAGGTTGGATGGTGGAATGTGGAAGAAGGAAATAATCGTTTTGTATGTTAAAGTAAAATTTTATTAACTAAACAGAATAACAAATTTATAAGAAGAAAATGTTCAAATAGAAAATGCACGAAGTTAGATGAATCCAGAGCTTATAGTTGATATTAGCAGAATGTGTGGACGTAGAAAGTTTAGCAGGTTACTAAAAAAATTGTGTTCCTTTCCTTTTTTATGGCCAGCGAGAAAGTGAAAAGGAAGGTAAAGCAATAAAGGAAAATTGTACTTATCGGACGCTAGTTTTTAGGAGTCAGTCGAAGATGTCTTATTGTTGTTGTTTCTTTGGCGGCGAGTAAGTGAAGACGAAAAAAGGAAAATTGGAAGGAGAGAAAGAACGAATGTATGTCTACGAGGCAGGACAGGGTCGGTGTATTGAAATTTCTTCCTTACATTGTGATGAAGTCCTTATCAGATTACTGCTCACATCAGACTGATTTGGTTGGTCAAAAGACGTGAATAAGTACAGAAATTTAGTCATGTAATTGGATCGAACCGCATTACCATTTTCTAGGTGTCAAGAAAAATCGATCGGGGTCATAGTTCAATTTGCTATTTCTTATCCAATCAGAATTTAGAATCTTAATTTTCACATCGGCTTGTGAAATTTGCCATGGTCTGGGTTTTTCTAAAATGTTTTCAGGCATTCTGATCCGATTTTGTGGGTGTATAATTTTTTTTGCGTTTCAGGTAATTGTTGGATGATATAGGATTTGTATCCTATAAGAATATTCAGTTAAAGATGGTAATTCAGCATTATTTCATTTTTGAACATCCATACAAAAATAATGTAATAGTTAAAACAAATTTGAAAAAGGATTCATGCTTAAAAATGGTATAAAAATTTAGCATTGTTAGATTCTTCCAATACGTTTTCAACTTTAAGAACAGCGGTGTGGTGAATGATGTCAAAATCGTATTAAAAAGTTACAATACAATCACCAATTCTAAGAAAAAAATAATTTTAGTTTTATTGAACTATTTCTGGTAAAAACGTATTACATTTTTATTTTTACGGAAATAACATTATCAGAGATTTTTCTTTATATAACTGTAAAAGAAATTTCGTGAACAACCGCCAATCAAAAACGTACACACGAGATTTTTTTTTTAATCATATCACCCCGAGCAAGGGGGTAATGCCACTGATGTGCCGGGGGCTACGTAGGAGTGAAAAGATTAGAGGAGAGAAAGCCGGAAACGACATCCTAAACAGGGAACAAGAGATGAGCCTCTACACCTGTTCAATAGACGTTGGTGGAGTGTGAACCGGGCGATATTTTAGTCTTTCTCCTCCAATTGAAAAAAAAAAATCAGAGGATGTCTGAAACAGACCCTCTGCCAAAGATTTTTCCACAATGTTTTTGAATAAAATAACACATTCAATGTACAATTTATTCAGAAAAAAAATACTGAACGTTTTGTTTTTATCGGATAATTCCTTGATTTTTGACGATTTATTTTTATATATGGAGTAGTGATTTTTGGGCTTGTATTTTTTAGAAGAAAAAAAAGACAAAAAATTCATTTTGGTGGCATCTCGTAAAAAAATATCAATATACGCATGGTTAACATAATGTTTTGGGAAAGAACACATATTGAATTTTCGAACACACACACAAACACACACACACACACACACACACATATATATATATATAATCACAGACAAACATCTATAAAACAGGAACATTGTATGTATAACTTAATTTAAAGTTACTGCATATGCAGTCGAAAATATTCAGTCATACATTCAGTTTGTATATCTGTAGAAGAAGGGAAAGAAATACGAGCCGGCTTATTTGTGGCATTTATATCACATGTTGATAAAAAAAAAATAACTAAACTAAGGAAAGAGAATAAATAAATCAACTTTAATTGTAAGATAGAATCAGCAAGTTTAATAATAAATCTAATCATATTTCAGATGAAAGCTATTAGTAAATAAATTATTAAACAGTTTACTGACTGAAGAAGCCAGAAACGAGACTGACTAAGATGAGTTAATGTATCTACTGCTTGTACGAATAGGTGCTGAAAAGTTCCCGGCTCAAAAATATTTCAGCACGTTTAAAAAGCAAGTACATCTGAGATTCGGCGAAAACATTTCATTTGAGAAAAATAATCGGTTGTAACGTGACTGCAATGGTACGATGTGCATTAGTATTAAAATGTCTTTTTACTGATAAATTTAACAGAACTATAATTTTTATTCTTAATTATTCAAACTTATTGCATAAGTTTGATTTATCTGTATTTCTTACATATTAAATCCAATGTCCTATCGAGACGGAGGCGGTCATGGCTCTTCACAGATTCCTTTTTTTTATTTTATGTGAAGTGACATCATTTCAAGAGAAAGATAGGGGAGTGATGATTTCCAATTGTTTTCTCAACAGATTAGAAATCACAATCTTAACATTTAACCCATAGGTGGTGTAATACACACACACACACACACACACACACACACACACACACACACACACATATATATATATTCATCCGCAGACATTCATGTTTCATTGTATCACAACTCATCAGTACGGTTAGACAACATGTTACTTCTAGCCAGGATATAAATTTTCTACGACAAAAAAATATTTAAATGGATTTAAATGTTCATTTAGAGAGGAGGGGAGTAGGCAAAATGATTTTAGTGAGACAACGGATAGTTTTTCTAGCGGCAGATTTTTAAATCTCTTTCTATTAAAGAAAAAAAAAATGCTTGATGTGAGCCACACCGCCAGTGAAAAATTTTCACTTACGGTATGGCTCACAACAATTCTCATTGAAAATCAAGGTTGGTCATCTGCTTAATGATTTAAAGAAATAATTAAACATTTCAGATATGTAATCTTTATCATCAAGACAGATAAGTATAACTAAGGACATGTTTGTTTTTGAGAAAAGTTATTATTTTTTTTTTATTCCAATGCTATTTATTTGAAGACTTGTTGCGATAAAAAGGAATTGAAAAAATTATATACTCACCTGAATCATTTTGGTATAAATTAACTTGAATTTTCTGATTGACTGGAAATAATAATTACTCCCTCACAACGATCCAGCTGCTCAGTTTTACAAATGATGAAGCAGTCCGAAATATAACGATCGTCCCGACTAGTGGTAGGTAGGTAGGTAGGTAGGAGGAGTTCAAGGAAAATGACACTGAACTAAGCCGATTAGATTCGTTTTCAGCGAAGTCAATGACTGACTGCAGTTGGGAGAAAAACAACGTAACTGTAAAATGGCGCCTAACTCTCCGCACAATGGTGACTCCAATTTTTTTTTCTTTTTCTTTTTTTTTTTAATCGTATCACCCCGAGCAAGGCGGTAACGCCACTGTTGTGCAGGGAGCTACGTAATAGTGAAAAGATCGGAAAAGAGAAAGCCGGAAACCATATCCTAAACAGAGAACAAGGGATGAGCCTCTTAACCTGTTCAATAGACATGGGTGGAGTGTGAACCGGGCGATAGATAGATCTATCTATTCTTCTTTCCGCTTTTTATTTCTATGTTTACAACATATTATGACATAATCTGAAATTAATTGGTTTGGTGTTTACCACTTTCGTTTTACTTTTGCGGTCAGAAAGTTAACCTAAATTTTCTGTGAGATAACCGAGGTTTGGTGAGGAGGATGAATGTCTCTAATGAGTCACATGTTGAATTTCTTTTTAGCGTAAAATATTTTTTTTACTCGGAACTCGGAGGGGATGTGCGTTGTGGAGCATTGGATATCGGCTCGGAACGAGAAATCGGGGAGCCGAGTTCGAATTCCAGCCGAATTCATTGCATTCACTTACGCGCAAATACCCTTGGGAAAGGTATTAATCTGTCTATTCCTTCCAGTTATGGGTTAAATAACAGGACAGATTGGATTCTTTAGCCTTGGTTGGTAACCAGTCTACTGCAGAAAGCAATGGCAACCTACTGCGGGATAATCTTCTGCCCAGTCAGTCATGCCTCTTTCGAGACATGATCGCCCAAGCGTGTATAACGTATGGCACTTAACTGACTGACTCGGAACCTCCCGGTGCCTTCTTTTTTACTCAAATATTGTGACCATTTCCCTTAAATATTCTTATTTTCTTATTTTCAGATAGGAACTTTAAAATGTTCTATTTTCAGTTAAATCTTCACTTTCCGAAATGTATAGTATATAATTTTACTTTAAAATGTTGGAACTTCGAAAATATATAAGAATAAATCAAATTCATTTTAAAATCACCTCTAAAACTACAATTTTATCAAGTCTAAAAATAGATACGTAAAACCAGTCTTGGTGGTACCTTCGTAAGGATAAGAAATTAAGAACTAAAAACATTTTGGGAAAAACCCAAAGTAAAATTGTACACCCGCAAAAGTGAATTCAAACGACTATTCACAAGTCAGTGTGAAAAGCAAATCCTGAATCCTGACTGGATTAAAAACAGAAAATTCATAATGACGTTATTTCACATCTAAAAGCGAAAATGCTCGCTGGAGCCGGTCACATGGATTGAATTACTTAAGGACATTCTGTGACCGGTCAATAGTCAGATGGGAGCCGCGAGACGAAACAACTAAAATGTAACTTCAACTTCAAATCGACCCAGAGATAAGGTCAGGTCGCACCTTGTTCTCTTTCTTCTTCTTTCGCGTCTACTGATTACTTTTACTTCTTCTTCTCCAGCAAAAAACATTCCTACTGAATACATAACTACCTACGTACGTACGCATATACTCTTTCAACAATTACTACTGTGAAAATTTTCTACAACTCTTGATACCCATAACTTTATCATTGAACACGAACTCTACCCTCAACTTCTTAATAATGTTTCTAATTGCACATTAACTCCTACAACTTATATTATTCTTTCCTTTTAATAAATTTCTATTTTAAAATACAAAATGTATATTTTTATTCTTAAACTATTCCACATATTCCAACCTGCCGACAACCTACTTTTTGATAACAATGAAAACCTTCTGATAAGTCTTCTGAGGATAATTCTGAATAAAACTTGTAATTTGTAGGGAGTTCGGTTATGTCTGACACAAGGCCGAATCAAAGAAAAATTAATTAATTAATTAACCAGCGTCCTACAGCTTCACCTTCATGCGGACGCTGTAATAGGAACACTATGTGACTTTCTTAACTAATAAGAACACGAAAAAATTCTTTTCGCTTGAAGTTCATCGCCAGCGTTTATAGGAACGGAGCAACGGCCACACTTTTTCATTCAGGCAGTCACGCTTGATAGAAAAAGATCGACACAAGCGAGATAAAATAATTGCCCGAACTCGCAACTATGCCAACCACAAAAAGAGAAAATTGCTGATAAAAGTACTTGTATTGTTTTCAAATTGTATTACCTTGGTGGGATTTCTGGGTTTTGAAAGCGTGCCTCATAGCTTCCATATAAGAAATTTTACTAACGTTTCAATTTCCTCGGCATAAGCACGTTGTAGACATGCTAAAGAAAGATGGCTGAAAAACATATGCGCCGAAGTAGAGAGAATGAGCAGAAGAAAAAAATGGAGAAATGCACACACACACACACACACACACACACACACACACACACACACACACACACACACACACACACACACAAGTAACTAACAGGACAAAGGACATGCTCAGCAACAAGACGTATAAAAGCAAAAGATGGCACATTAATACTAGAAAAAGAAAAAAAAATATTTCAGAGATGGGACGAGTATATCGGAGATCTCTTCCACGACAACAGAGAGCAACCAACAATGCCCAAAACTACAAATGAACCAGAAATATTAGAAACCGAAGTTGAATCGGCAATGAAGAGAAACAAATTGAAGAGAAACAAAGCCGCGGGTCCAGACGAGATTGTAATAGAGATGTTATTGTCCTTAGAATGCTTTGGCGTAGACAGACTAACAGAAATAACAAACGAAATCTACAACAGCGGCAATATACTGGAGGATCTAAACAGGTCAATCTTCATAACACTACCTAAGAAGCCAGGTGCAAAGGAATGTGATCTCCATTGAACAATCAATTTGATGAGGCACAACAAAACTCATCACCCGGATTCTAATGAACAGAGCGCGAATCAGAATCGACCCAGAGATAGGACAGGAACAATGTGGATTCGTTAAAAATACCGGAATGAGGAAAGTGATATTCATGCTCAGAATGCTATCTGAACGAGCAGTACAAATGCAGAAGGACCTTTATCTGTGTTTTATAGATTACGCAAAAGTGTTTGACAAAGTATGACACAGGGACTTGATAGAGATGCTCGACAACCTCGATATTTTCGGAAAAGAGGTTAGGATAATCAAGAATCTATATTGGCCGCAAACCGCTTGTGTACGGATAGGAGGTGAACTCAGCAGGTATGCAAAATATAGAAAGAGGCGTGAGACAAGGATGTGTTTTCTCACCGGATATTTTCAACCTGTACAGCGAAGCAATTATGAGAGAAATAAAAAACTTACCAGGATTCGTCATTGGCGGATACAATCTCAACACTATCCGATACGCGGATGACACGGTGCTGATAGCAGACACGGAAAAGAAAATACAGGACCTTCTACAGAAGTGAGCAAAAGAAAGTGAAAAGAAAGGACTGAGCATAAACCTCAAGAAAGCTGAATGTGTGGTCATCAGCAAAAAGAGGAGACCAATATGCCAACTGCAAGTTGGAGAATCTAAAATAAAACAAGTAAAAAAAAATTCCAATATCTGGGAAGTGTTTTGACAGAGGATGGAAAATGCGAAACGGAGATCCAAAGACGCATTGGCATGGCCAAAGACGAATTTCAGAAGCTAGCCCGAGTACTGAAAGACAGGAAAATATCATTAGAAACAAAGAAAAAGTGCTGGATTGCTATGTAATATCTGTCCTTTTGTATGGAATTAAATGCTGGACAATCTCATCAAAGAGGAAAGAGATGCTTGAGGCAGCAGAAACGTGGTTTTACAGAGGGATGCTGAGGATACCATGGACAGAGCACGTGTGCAACGATGAGGTGTTGGAGAAGATGCAAATGAGAAGAAAACTGGTAATAAATATCAGGAAGAGACAAATGAGGTTCCTGAGACACGTAATGAGGAAGGAATGCTTGGAGAGCTTGATACTCACAGGTCGGATAAATGGAAGAAGCGACAGAGGAAAGCGGCTGGAGACGTACTTGTTAGGTCTGAGCAAATGATTGACGGAGCGGGGCTTAGAAAATATACCAAGAGAAAAATTATTGAGAGCGACAAGAGACAGATCCAAGTGGAAGTCCAAGGGACACGGCACATGAAGAAGTTATGCGAATACAGCCACACACACGCATGTCTTAGCACCTATGTACAGCTGACCATACACACAACTTTTTTTTTGTCCCCTAGATTATTTACGAACTGTTTCTAACCCTTCTAAGAACACGTTTTTCTTTTGTATAATTGTTACCATTGATGTTAATTAAATTATATTTAAATTTGCTCAAACCTGTGGGATTATTCTTTGTCTTGGGCAAGTGAAGGATCGTTCGCTCTTTCTTTGTCTCGTTTGTTGTAGGTCAAAACACCACCTCTTTTCCCCTAAAGTGTTAGATGCTTTCATTCGACTGCCAAAGCAAGTCCAACAACAATCAACAATAGCTCCAGCAACAAAATATATGAAACGAATGAAGTCGTCAGTTTAAACTCACAAGTGGATATGGTTAAATATTTGAAAATTCTGACTAGTGTCCATATTTACAATTCATGTGAGGTGAGGAGTAAAACAATTTATTCGTATTATACAATAAAAAAAAAAAAAAAAAGAAAAGAAAAAAAGATTCACCCGATGTTTTGAAATGACAAAATTCGTAACATGCATTCTTGGAATTCCACGGGTCGAGTCATCAATGCTGTTTTCCTAGGTTCATTAATAGTTTCGAAATAATATTTACAATCAATATTTACAGAAATTATATCGGTTAATATATAACTGTATGAACTAATAAGAAAAGACGAAACTCTTGACGAAACCTCCATCAAATATTTGAAGTGTAAAAGTAGCCTGACATGGAAAAGAGATGATGAGCAACTTGCGTAGACCGATCCCCGTCTTTCTAGAGTAATCGCGTCAATTTGGGTTTCGCGCCAAATTCAAGAACTTTGTATTTACCGGTTATCACCAAGTGAAAACCTAGAAACGAAATGAATCTAGGATTATTGGACTTATGCCCTCTAAAATGAATTGAAAAGAAACCCAAATGAAATGGAGGTAGGCATACTAGATTAAAGCAAAGAATCACATCGCAGGAATTGTTTCATTTAAAGATGAAATTCATCACATCCAGTGAGTATATAAGCGAATCCACTACAGGATTAAATATGACAGAAAAGCAAACTGACTGAACAAAAAAAAAAAAAAGAAAAAAGGAAAAAAAAAAAGGAGGAAATATAAAATTAAATAATAGAAAAACATTTTCATATCGCAAGAGAACTTTACCTCTTGTCGTCTCTCTAGTATGTGTGAGAGGAAGTAAAAAGCAGAAATGTGGGTCACTAAAAATAAGAGACCACGGACCGTACGTACTTTAACTCAGTTAAAATAATGTAAACTTAAACCAAAATAATCCTACACTAACCTAACTGCGCTGGGTAGACAATCTTTTCTCTATGAAGCAAAATTCATAACTAGTAATATTTAAAAAATGCCGCATTAAGTTACCCTCATTCATACGATTTAATTATGACACATTCAACTTATATATACCGTGTCCCTTCAGGAAGTTTCTGTCTTTTGACGTTCTTAGTAATGTTTCTTTTGTTTTTTTTCTACTATTTCCCTTAGACATTCATCTATGGTAAGGCGTCTCCATTCCTCTCCCTATAGGGCTCCTGCATATCCACAGTATATCGCAAAAAAGGACTTTTCCGAGGAAGAAAACATTTTCAGAATTGACAGACTTGTGTCTGAGAGGGTCTTTCTGCTAACAGAAGTCCCTCTTGTGGTCGTGTTTAAATGTACCTTTGTCGCTAAATAATCGTTCTAGGAGACCAAGAAGATGTAGGTGACATCACCTGTGCCCAACAAAATTTCAAACAATTGTTCAGGAAGAGCACCAGTTTTCATCAACTCCACTTTATATAGACAAGTAAAACTCAGTTTCCATACGGACGTCGGAAATAGCCATCAAGAGGGCATGCTTGAAAAAGAGGGGCTTGAGAGATCGGAGTAAAGCGATTCGCCTGCTTCGTGCTCTCCTTCGGTTTGGATGTACCGGGTCGATCATCTCGGGCGAGAGATGTGGACGTGAGCCCTTAAATGTACGTCTACCCTGGTAGTCAGCTATCTGGATAAAATTTAGTGAGAGGGGTTAATTTAGACTTGCTAGATTGTCCCACGTTCAGTTGACTAGGTTATTCTGACCATAACATCATTTGTGCCCAGGTGGCATTAGACAGTAGGCCTGGAATGGCTGGACATTGGAAGATCAACGTGTTCTTGCTGGACAAGAAAGATTTCCGGCTATAGCTGACTAAATTAGTGTAGTGAGAATTAGAGGAACGTTAGTTGGGAATAAGTGGCAGGAGAAGCTTAAGGATGGCATTAGGTCTTTCACAAGTGAATATAGCCAATAACTCAGATATGACTAAGAATGTGAGGACATTAAAGAATAGTCTGGCCCGGATAGTGGCTGAGGTGATCAACAAGAGATAAGATTAGCTAGGAAGACGGTGGACTATTCGCCTAGCGAGTACTATGAAGGCTAGGTAGGTTTAGGTGAAATATTCAACGAAGCGGCGAACATGGACACAGAGTTGTGCAATGCGAAAATACGTCGAGGTTCCTATCGTTACATTCCTCAGGTAGGTTACGCACAAGGTTTTTCGACAACATTTCGAAAAAACCGGTTTACCAAGAAGCCTGATCTCTGTGAGGTTTCACAGTTATTTAGCTAACTTACCTTAACTCTCGTCAACTGAAGTGACTGGCAGAATACAGTGGCCACTCATTTTTTGTCGTTCGGATGAATCAATACTAACGCAGATTTCATTTTAGTTTGAATATTTTTTACATTTTGATTATTGGGTTCACCCACTCCTTCATGTCCTGTGGAAATTTTAATGTAATTTTGTATAGAAATGTATATTTATACAGGATGCTATAGGTAAATTGTCACTATTTTATATTTTTAATTTCGAATATGTGCTTTATATAGTAGAGTATTTACATTATTCGGATTGTTGTCCTCATCTTTGTTGTCATTTGTACGACGTTTTGGCCGTTGTACGCTCCGGCCTTTTCCAGGTTCTAGGAATTTTGAACTGAAACCCTTTATTACAATCACTGGTGCATATGAGCTCCTTTCCTTGTGTAAAGCCTCGATTGGAAGTCATGATTTATCTTCGTCTAACCATGTAATTTACTTGTTTACCACTTTACACAAAGAATAGAGTTCATATACCCCAGTGATTGTAATAAAGGGTTCGGTTCAAAATTCCTAGCACCCGAAGAAGGCCGGAGCGTACAACGGTTGAAATGTCGTACAAATGGCAACAAAGATGAGGACAACAGTTCGAATAATGTAAATACTGTAAATACTACCTCATCTCAGAAACATAGACAAATACTAATGTGCTTTCTATGTTTTTGATTTTGTGGACTGTACGGTACAGAAAGATCATTTGGGAACCGTTTGTGAGAAAATGATCACCATGATGCAATTAACTGCGCTAAAGATTTGGAAACGGCATGCTGTACTGCTTGGCATTCTCACCAGAAGCTCCAATACCCAGATTTCAGAGTGTCTGGATATCAATCTGAAGACAGTGCAGAGGATTCGGAATGAGTTGGATGATCTATCCAGTCAACATTATAGTATTTGGAGTGATCACTCGTGATGGCAACGTCATGTCTCCATTTATCTTCCCACAGGGTCTAAGACACAACACAGAAGCCCACTTCAAGTGCCTTGAGGAGGTAGCGTCATAGCCGTAAGACAATTTCTGCGACCACATTATCTCTTACATCTGGCCACCTATCTCTCCAGACTGCAACCACCTTGATTATTATGTGTGGGGCGCAGTTGAGCGAGAGACCAACAAAACTTGTTGCAACACACAAGATGAACTGAATGCAAGAATTATATCAGCATTCACCAACATAAACAAAGAGACAGACCAGAATAGTTGCAGGAGATTCAGAGACCGTAGTTGACGCCAATGGCAATTTCATTGAATAAATCTACTCATTAGTATTTGAAGATATCTGTGTAATTTTGTTGAATATATCAATTAAAATGAAATGCTAGTGTTATTTTCCTTTTTGCGTAATATAAACGACAATTGACCCATCGCACCGTATATATATATATTTTAGAAAAGATTTTTAATTTACTACAATATCAATGGATAATACATATTTCACCTTATATATGTATTACCCATTGAAATTGTAAATCAAAAATCTTTTCTAAATTATATTACGATGTTAAATTAAATAAATGAATTAACCTTGAGTTCTTTTGAGTTCGTCTCTATCGGAATGTACCTGGATAGTAATCCAAGTGTGCTACGTCATATATATATATATATATATATATATATATATATATATATATATATATATATATATATATTATGCTCTCATTACGTTTGAGCACTCTAGAGAGGAAATTAAAAAAAAAAACAGTTACCACTTCGGCGATATATGCATAACCCTTCAGCAATGAATTGAGTTATTTTGGTGACTGGCGTGTGTATGCGCCGCTTATATATAGCACACTAAAATGTCCCTTGTCTGATTCCATGTGCCTATGGCTTAGGAGTTAGCGACTCCGACTGACACCAAATTAGGTATGTCCAACAAAATCGCTGAAAGAACAGTATAGGCGGAATGAAAACACCTCAAACTAAATAAAAACAAAGTTTTCTCGGCAAAATGTTTATGCTATCATGAAGAGGATAGATCAAAGTATTTTTTAATTATTTTTACAAATTTTAAAAATTTGTTTCTAATAGATTCTATACATTTAGTGATAGAAAATCTTTTTTTTCTCTCGTCAGGGCGAGGGATAAATTGACGCTAGAATTTATTGCGCCAAAACGTAATATTATGCAAAGGCATTTTTTGACTGTGAAAGACCCATTAATTTGGAAATTCTTGCAAAAATAAAATAATGGTCGGATTTTGATGAAAGTTTTAGGACTAATTTATAATTGACTGAAATCAGTTTAGAAATAATTATTTTTAGAAAATATTGGTAAAAAGATTTTTTATTTACATATGTTACTCACCACCAATTAATTTCCAGAAATGTCGAAAAATGAGACTAGGTCTCAACATATAGATAATTTTAATTAAATTCAGGAATGGGGAATGCTTATCAACTGTTTTTTTTTCTTCAAAACTTGCTCAGTTTTAGAAAATCTGCTCCGAATTAGGAAAACAAAAATGCAATAAAACTATGCCATTTTTTATTTGGATAAACTTTTAACTGCTTTTACAAACATAAATTAGCATGATATCATAGTCTGAATAGGATAAACAAATTCCATTAATAATGAATTTTTACAATAATTGTTTTCATTTTTATTATTTTTTTATGTTTTTATTAAGTAAATTCTAAAAAGTTACGAATATTTTTCAAAAAGTCCTCTTCATAGGTTTCTTAGAAATCGATCGATTTTTGATCCCGACCAGAGGCAAGTGGATGTCTAGCCAACCTGATAAGCTGTGATACAGAAAAACAGGCTTTTATATATATATATATATATATATATATATATATATATATATATATATATATATATATATATCATTGGTGTTTTATTAGGTTTCCTGCGAAAATGTGGTAATGTTAATGTTGTACATGTTGATGTTGGATTGGATGTGGAAGAATGGGATTTTGTCCTGATTTTGCCAATTGATAGAATGAACGGGTCATGGATCGGATTAGTGCGGAGTAGAAAAGACAGTGTTGAATAGCGTTTCCCCACTTTTCCTTCGTTTATGTGCCACAAAACAATATGTAAAATTATAAATAATTCCTTCTATTTCATCACACTTTTAATTCAGCCATTTTGCCTCTTGTCTTTCTACATTTGTTTCTAATTTCTTTTTGCAATTGTTTTTTATTCTGTGTCATAAATTGGCATTATTTGTTGTCTCCTTTTCTTGTCGAGAATTTCATGTCATCCACTCTTATTTTCCTTCTCTGGTTTTGTTTGAGATTAATTCGTTTGTTGATTTTACTAAAATTACACTTATTGTGTTCCACATCGAATTTCCAATCTCATTAATTAATTTACCTACATTTCGTTAAAATCTGCCGAAGACAGTTTCTTTCTCTCTCCTTTTATCTTCATCTGAAGCTGATGCTTAATTTGTGAAATTTAGTTGGGGTTCTGTATCTTGTCCTATATGTCAGTCTGAAGCTGACTTTTAAAGTAATCGAAATCACACACACACACACACACACACACACACACACACGCACACACACACACACACACACACACATATAAAAATTTATTTTTATTTAAAATTAATTTAATTTACATTGCAACGCGGAAATTTCTGTTTTGAGATTTTACCTCGTCTTCAGGCAATGTTGACTTACTGATGTGAATATGATTTACATCTTTAAACGATCCATGCCCCTTGTATCTATATGAAAAGCTATATACTATTAAATTTCTTAAGAATAAAAATATATTAAATAA
The DNA here is from genome assembly GCA_037127315.1 of Ascarosepion bandense. NCBI lineage: Eukaryota > Metazoa > Mollusca > Cephalopoda > Sepiida > Sepiidae > Ascarosepion > Ascarosepion bandense. The sequence goes on from JBBBDQ010000304.1 coordinate 1,389,323, forward strand.
ACGTAATGATGTAAATATCATATGTAAAAAACATAGAAAGTTCCATTTAGAATATGGTTAAAAAGTTCTTCATAAAAAGAATATCCGTTAAAAATTCTTCATAAAAGAATATCTATAAACTATCCATATATCCGATTATTTGTTTTGTATTATAATATAATAATAATTAAACAGATATTAAAATTATTACAAATTAAGAGTTGAGAAAAAAATTAGAAAAAAAGCACCCTGAACCGGAAATAGTATAATTATATTCAAAGGTTCCTTTAAGTTTCTTTTTGTTTTTAAAAAATGCTGGCATACAGAGAAAGCTTAGATAATAATCTTGTAACAAGAATTGCCCCTGAACTCTCCTCTGTCCTCTCCAAACTCTACAACTACTACCCCTCTGCTTCTGCTGGAAGCCCTCTTCTGTGATTCCTGTATTTAAGAACGCCGGAGAACGCTCAGACCCTTCTAATTATCGCCCTATCGGCATCCTACCGATTTTTGACAAAGTGCTCGAGGCTATTATTAATGCTGAAGTGGTTCAACATCTCACAGCCCACGGCCTCTTCTCTGATAAGCAGTATGGTTTCCGCTTTACCAGGTCTACTGCTGATATGCTAACGACCATCATATAGTATAGAGTATATATACCAGTTGACAATAAGAACGGAAAAGCTCGAACTGTTGCACGAGATATCTCCAAAGCATTTGACAGAGTCTGGCATGCTGGCCTTCTACGCAAGCTACATGGCTACGGTATAACTGTAGTTTGACCTAATGCAATGTTTCCTTTCAAATTGCATAATAAAGGTAGTATTGAACGAAATGATTCCAGATATTATCATACGAACGCGGGTGTCCCTCAAGGCTATATTCTAGGTCTTATGCTTTTTCTGATCTTCATCAACGATCTCCCTGGTGTAATCAGATCCCAAGTAGGCATTTATGCTGACGACATAACCATTTACTCCCGCCTCGATAAGAAATCTACCGAGGCTGACAAAGCAAACTCCGCTGCTGACCTTGAAAAGTATCTCTAATCTGTGGTGGATTGGCTAAGAAATAGCCCGTAAATTTCAATGCTTCCAAAACGAAGTTATTATCCTTTAACCACCATAGACAACTGCTCCTACCCCACATCAGCATGGATCAGGTTAGTCTTCCTCGGCCTCAATCTATCAGCCGACCTCAAGTGGAATGACTACATTAAATCTATAGCTAAATCTGCTGTTCGGAAGGTCGGTTTGTAGAGCCAGGAAGTTTTCCTCGTCTAAATCCATTTTGCACATATATAAATCTACCATCCGTTCGTGCAGTGAATACTGCTGTCACATCTGGTCCGGTGCCCCTGCTATTCGTCTCGGGCTTCTTGACAAATTCCAACGAAGAATTTGTAATGTAACTGATCTCGACCTGGTAGCTCAACTCCTGTCAATTTCTTACCGACGTAATGTGGCTTCTCTCTGACTCTTCTACAAATAATTTTACGGCTTCCGTTCCGATGAGCTTAGATCCCTGGTGCACCCTCTACATAAATTTAGTCGAGCTACTAGACTAGCGGCTAGGTCTCACCCTTTTACAGTGAAACCAATTAAATGTAACCGCAACCTCTACTCTATTATCTTCTTTGCTCGTACTTCCCGCCTGTGGAATTCCCTTCCGTATACTTGCTTCCCTGATAGATACAATCTCCAAGAATTTAAATGCAAAGTCAATTGCTATCTCTTATCTCCTTGACTCGTATCCTTTCTCTGACAATCCTTGTATCATGTTCTTCTTCGTTTCCACTCTACTCTCATGCAGCTCTCTTCACACCTGTATCCTTTTCTCATTCTCTGACAACCCTGTAACTTGTTCCTCTTTCTTATCACTCACCTCTTATGTAATCCCCTGCGCACCAGTGGCAGTTCTGCCTTGCTTGAGGTAAAATAATTATAAAAGAAAAATACATCACACCGTAAGATAGCAGTCTAGACGGTAGCTCAATTGAGTGACACTTTCCCGTTAAGATTGAAAGAAGAGAACCTGTATATCCCAAAACATGTAACCAATATTTTTCAAATTTTAAAAGTTGAACATATTTCTGATTAGTTATAAACAAATAAATTTTTCTGTTTTCCCACATCTATATAAATTCTTTAAATAACTAGCGTTTTGTTTTATGCATTCAAATGTAAACCATTTTCCCAACAATGAGTCAACATTGCCTGATGACGAGGTAAAATCTCGAAACATAGAAATTTTCGTGTCGCAATGTAAATTAAATTAGTTTTAAATAAAGAAGACAAATTTAATTATAACTATATTATGCTCTACGATATATTTTGTATTAAGCACTTAAAAAAAAATCCGGAGAACTCGTAATTCTAAAATTGTTAGTTGTCTTCACCTGTGTTATATATATATATATATATATATATATATATTAATACAGGTTTCGTTGAATAATATATAAGTGAATTTTAAGACTGAGTTATTTTGAAACTGTTTTTGAATGGATAAATCCTACTATCTTGTACTACTGAAGTGCATTTTGTTGATCCAAACAACACTATATATATATACAACGTGACGGCGTCTTCATGGGTTCAGTGCTCTGTCCGACTTTTAGTAATTTCTACATGTCTAACCTCGAAAATACTACCTTTACAAAGTTTAAAAAAACATCAAAATATCTAAGATACGTTGATGATATCCTACTATTAATTAAAAATACCGACGAAATCTTACAACTTCAAAAACAGTTTCAAAATAAATGATTGTATTAATGAAAAAATGCTACTAAAATACACACACACACACACACACACACACACACACACACACACACACAATATATATATATATATACATATATATATATATATAAGGGGTGGGTACATACCTTCCCCAGCTGTATTTGCATCTAAGTGAATATAACGAACCCAACGGGAAATTAGTACTCAGCTCTCCGAATTACAATTTCAAGCCATTATGCATTGCACATCCAAGCTTGCAACATTTCATCTTTCCAAGTGATCACCCATCAAGGTACTGACCAGACTCGGCGTTGCTTAACCAAACGCACCCTATCAGGCCTTACCACTGATTCCCTACTCATGCTACTAACTGCGTGTTTCTCGTGAAATCATACTAGCAAATACACACTAGATAAACCCCTTTCCACAGAATTATGCTGCCATTGTGTATTATGTATATATATATATATATATATATATATATATATATATATATATATATATTGAAAACTATCCAATACACGATTGTTGAAAAATTAATTCTTATTTGTTCTTTCCTTTTTGCAACCATATGCTGATTATAACGGAGGTAGCACTTGTTCGTCATCTACTGACAAATTAATTCATAAAGTGAAACTTATTGACCAATTTAAATAATAATTTTAGAAAATACCATTTGTTTAGAATAAGACGCTACAAGTAATAAAACACCACAAATATTTCTTTTATATTGTTGGAAATATTTTTAAATGTAAAAGAAAAAAAATAGTTACACCCAAATCGACATTCGACGATCGTTATGGAATAGCGTAAATCATAATGTAGGAAGTCCGGAAGTTTGAATTCATTCTGTAAGATGAGCAAAATTAGTGAACAGTGTCAGAATTTCAGCGTAGTACTGAGGCTGTGTTAATTTCATATTAGTGGTTAGTAGGTACCTTCACTAATTTTCGATACCTAAGTTTTAAAATGAATTTAAAAAAATGAAAAAGCTTGCTTGAAGCTTTTATTTTAGCTTTAATTCAAAGTTAAATGATAAAATTTACAATTTCCAATACACTCAAATAGAAATTATATTGATTGGAATCTCAATGTTTGGAGATTTTTCTGTTTATTGGCTATTTTTTACATTGTCAGGTTTGTAATCAAAAGTTAATTTTAGTCTTAAAAATCTTGCAAAAATAAAATACACATCTTTAACACATTATTTGAGGAAAATTAATAAATTTAAAGTTAAATTAATTTGATTTGAAACAATTATTACTTGCTTATAGCACGAAATGTAGTATACAACATTTTTTAATCACGGAAGACTTCTTTTTCTGTCGTTTTAAGTAGTTACGGACAAACGTGTTAACAAACTTAGTATGGTTGACCAGAATTGACATTAATTTATGAAATCTGAGTGAACGTTTTGTGTTTAGTTTTTAACAACCTAGTAATTGAAAAAAAATTACATAATATTTTCAACAATTATCTGATATTTATTGAATATCATGATGGTTATGACATTAATCTTTTATCTTTTTTTAGTTCTTTAAATTTTGTTCATTCTAGTTTGTCCAGTATATATATATATATATATATATATATATATATATATATATATATATATAATCATACACAATAAAAAATTCTTCAAATTTAATAAAAACAAAGTTTTATCCTGAAAATCTTTAAGTTCGGCTAAAACTTAAATGAAAGCCTTTTCAATTTTTGAAAAATTCATCATTTTTAAATTTTAGGTATCATGAATTAGTGGAAGTACCTACAGTCACGATTAATTAAAAAAATATGCGGAAACTAGGAATAAAAAATGAAACTTACTTTAAATTTTGAAGAGTTGATTTGCAATGCCTGTTGAATTTTGAAACGAATGAAATACCATACTTAAAAAAGAACATTTCTATACATACAAAAAAAAAAAAGAAAAAAAAAGAACAATTATTTAAAAAAATCCTACTGTGTGATGATTTGTATTAATCTTTTCAATTTTCGATTTGTTAATATATTTTTCACTTAATAACTTAATAAACTGACTGCATGGAGCTTTGAAGAATTTTAAAAAGATTTTTGTATCTTTATAAATTATTATAATTAAAAAGGTTTCAGTTCAACTCAGTTCGACACCATTTGACGGATTTTCTCGCGGCGAGTTGAAGCGGCTGGTTGCAAGGGGTGCATTATAGAGGAGTGAGTCTGAGAAGGGTTAAAGAAAGTCGGAAAGGATAAAACACTGCACATCTTTGTTCCCTTGCTGCGAATTCTCTTCAACCAGTGGATTGAATAGAGGACGATGCTTCACTTGAGGTGTGGTGAAGCTTATATGCAAGAATGCTTAACGATTTAGGCAAAGTTCCTAGCGAACCGGTTGCAGGTTGTGCATGATCGTCTCGTATCCCCTGAACAGACTGTAAGGGATTGGACGATCTAAGATTACTTTCATTTGGTTTGCATGATCATAAAAAAATTGAACGGAAAAGCCGTGCTATTTATTTGAATCACTCGAAGATCTTTGATAGAGTACATCATCAAATTTTGGAGGCTGCCGAAGTTTCTTTAAAGTTTTTCTACCTCTGCTGTAGCCATTGATATTGAACTCACAACACTTTGACTCAAGTCACTAGATTCAAACAACACTTTTTTCCACTTTTATCCTCATTGATGTGGACACCATGTTTTCTTTGAGGAAATCAATTTTGAAGCTTATAAGCATAATGTCTCAGCATTCATTTTTCTTACCAGCGCTCATATTACAATTATGTTGTTGTTGTTTTTTTCAACACTCCGTATTACTGGTTCTCATATTGTATTCATTTCTATGCTTGGCCGACTTAGGGGATTTTTTGGGCCTAGCATATGTGCTGATTCCTTATGTTTTCCTATTTTCCAGTTTCAACGCCATTCCACAGAGGGCGAAGATCTCTATTTTTCCTCCATATGCGATCAGCTACCCCTAATTTTTCTATTTTCACTCGTGTTACGGTTTTACGGTGTTCTTTAAATCTTATCTTAAGTGGGTGACCCGGTTCTCCTTTACCACAGCTGAATGGGATGGCGTACATACAGTCCTTAATCATGTTCTACTCTGTGAGAGATCTTACTCTGAAGAGGTTTTTGCGAAGTGTGGAACCACATTTTTAATCTCTTCACATAGGACAGGCAGACTTAGGATGTTTTCTGAATGTTTTTATTCACTTGCACCCTTCTATTCCACCTGAAGAAGGCTGAGGCGTACAACAGCCATGAATATGCAACAAAGGTGAGGACAACAGTCCGAACTATGTAAATTGTGTGAATATGTATTTTTGTTTCACAGCGTATGTGACGAGTTAAAAGATAGGAACAGTGATGTCCAGTTTCCCCCCCTCATCCCCCTTTTAGCTTTGTTTCACATGTTATGTATTTTTACATGAATAAATATTTTCTATCTTTGGTGAGACGGGCTTTGCTAACGTCGGATGTCTTGTAAAAACGTTCTCTTGACACATTTTGTTCCAGAAATAACGTATCGCACGTTGTGCTGTTGTTTTTGAGTCAGTAGTCTCACTTGTCATTATTCAATTTTTTTAAATTTCTTCTCGTCTTTGTTTTCTCTGACTGTTCCCAACAATCTATTACCTGTTAAGTGTTTCTAGGGCACTTTTCTCAGTATATTTCTCATTCATTTAATAAGTTCTAACTAGCTAAACGTTTTTAAATCGCCCTCGAAATCTGCATTTTCATTATTTTCGTTATATATATATATATATATATATATATATATATATATATATAAGGGAAAACTCAACACGTCATTTAAATTGGTTATAAATTATAATTCATTTCAATGAGCTTAATTAGCTCATTTCATCACACCATACAATATTCCTTCCATTTGGTACGAAAGATTTTGCCGGAATAAGCATTTTCTTTAACTGAAAAGAAGGATAAAAAATATAAAACTAAAAATAAGAAGAAGGAAAAGAGAAAAAGAAAAAGAGAGTCAGGACTTAGGCATTGGCGTCAGATCGGCAGGGAGTGTTCAGACCAGTCGTGAAGGGTTTGACCTCTGAAGAAACTTCTAATTCCATGGATACATGTGTTTGTGTGACCCCATAAACTAACCCACCGATTTATATTGACCTATATCCATATATACATATGCGTACATTCCCACATATACATACAAATGTAACTTTGTTTATGCTTATACATACTTACCGACCTACACTTTTTCATGTCTACATACGGATCCTTGCGTTCGTACACTCACATATATACATTTCATAAAGACGGGATTTCCGCGCGTATAAATAGTGTTATATATATATATATATATATATATATATATATATGGACTCAAAAAACTTGTACTATATTCATATTATATTATCAACTAAAGAGCTTTTGTCGTTTCCCTATATTTCCAAAATGGAAAAAAAATGAAGCTTATACTAAATTATCAAGAAGAGACAGCTGAAATTTTTGCAACATATACTGAGGTCTTAAAAAATCCGGTACTCACAGGACAGAATGAAGGAAAGAGTGACAAAGGAAAAATACTTATAAAATACTTGGTGAGCTTGAGTAAATGGATAGCTGACAGGCTTTAGGAAAAATAACAAAATGAAAATTTATTAGAATATGTGAAGATTTATTTGAATACGTGAAAATTTATTTTTTAGAGCTACAAAGGACGGAACATTTTGGAGAGCCGTGATTGCCTACGTCCTGAGAGGATATGGCACATAAAGAAAATTTATCTCTAACAAACTTCTCTCAGTTGAACTATTTTTGAATTGCCCTCCAAGATTTAATTTCCATCATTTTCGTTCACAGTAAATTTAGAATCTTTGTTTATTTTGCAGCATTTGCAGATGCGTTTTATGGCGCGGGAAAAATAAGAATTGTATCCGGGACAGAAAGGAAGGAAGGTGAAACAATGGACCTTGTCTATTTGCCGCTGGAAGAAAGCAGGTAAATTGTATATTTTCATTTCTTGGCTTTTGTCCAAAGAAGTTTGATCACGCATCATTTTCCAGTACGACATTCCTCGTTCTTCGTCTGTACCTAATAAAAAACAAAAAATAATAAAAAGACGACTATGTAAGAATATGAACTGAAAAATATATCAAGAAAATTTAGAGAGAGAATTTCAGTTACTCTTAAAATCGACTAAAAACTTTGCCGGAAGAATAAGATATACATGGTACGATCGATAAATAACATTTTAACGGATATATTTACCAAAATTACACAAAAATATCTTGAAATACTAAAGAGTAAATTTATTCAATAAAAACGTCACTGGCTTTAACTACGGCCTCCAGACGATTTCGGAATCTTCTGCATCTCTTCTGGACGGTCTCCTTGTTTAAGTTGGTGGATGCTGCTATAAAACTTGCCTTCAGCTGAGTTTTGGTGTATTTTTTTAATCATTTCACCCCAAGCAAGGCGCGACTGCCACTGGTGTATAGGGAGTTACAGTGAGAGAAATGACTGGATACAGATGGTATTGAAGAAAGATGAACGGGAGTTAAGAGGACAGAAGATGGTAATTTAAATTGCATTTAAATTTCTGGAGATTGTAGCTATCAAGTAAACTGAAGGGAGTTCCACAGGTGGGAGGTGCGAGAAAAGAAACTGTTGGAATAGAAGTAAGGGTTACATTTAGCAATTTCAACGGTAAAAGGGTGGGACCTAGATACCAATCTAGTAGCATGCTTAAATTCACGTGTTCAGCTCATCAGGGGAAAGCAGTTTCCATGAAAATATTTGTAGAAAAGGTAAAGGGAAGCCACGTCACGTCGGTTGAGAAAGTAATTAGGTTACGGCCATCACTGGTTTCCTTTGCTTGTGTAGCATGGTACAGAATTCTGTTGCCAGACATAGGATTTTCCCCCTTGAACCAGAGCAGTACTATCTCCTCAAGAAACTTGATGTAGGTCTCTATGTTGAGTCTGAGGCCTTGTGAGAAGATGATGGAGGCATAACGACTCCATCACTAGGGATCACTCCAAACCAGATGATGTTTTCTGGATATCTGGCGGCGGGCGGTGGGGTCGTTTGGTCTCTGTCGCTCGACAGCTCTGAAAAGCTCCCAAAACCTACTCAAATTCTCCTCAAAATCTGATTTTTCTCACTGGGTCTCAATTTTTTTATAGTTGTCCCCAATTCTCTTGGGGGATGCTACGAGACCCTGGATATCTTTAGACATTGACCAATGAGATTATTTTCCGCTTACGCGATTTAAGGGGGAGTTATGGCTCATCGAATGAAATATCAACACCTTACATGACGTAATGTCTTTTTGTCTTCTTCCTCTCAATTACATCATCTTAGATTTTCAAAAATTTTAAAATCATTTCCCTGCAGATGTGGGGCCAATGACTTGACATTAATTTTATCCCATCAAGAAACCTGACAAGTCGTTGTGACTATTGCCGTTTTTAAACTTCCACTGGCCCAAAACAATTCGCTTCGAATACAATGAAGAAAAAATATCTTTTTTCTTTTTTCCCAATTTCAGCCAATTTCTCTATTTTTCGGATTTTACAAGTACATAGGTATTAAATATTTTTAAGTAAGTTCACATCGCGAATTACAATAAAGCACAACTAACAATACCACTAATAACAATTTCCTTCACTCCGTTGTATTAAACCAAAAGTATATTTACGTGAAAATAGGGTTACAACCATCCAACTATCTCAGAATCCTCAGCACTAACCTCACTTTGACACACAAACTCTTTGAAATGTTAGAGCTACCGGGGCGAATGTCAAGGAGTACAGCATACAGTTTCCAAATTTATGGTGGAGTGAATTGCGTCACGGTACTCTTTTTCTCACAGACGGTGCCCAACTGACTTTACTATACTGTGCAGTCGACACAATAAAAACCAAACAACGCATAAGTGCGAAATTAAAAACATAAAATGGTGACAATTTATCAGTTTCACCCTGTAGAAAGGCTGGTTGAAGATAAAAATAGGAAATAATCAAATGTCAATTGTGAGGAAATAAATATCTATCTAAACTTATTTATACGTGAAACGTTGTGTGTGTGTGTGTGTGTGTGTGTGTGTGTGTGTGTGCCTGTGTGTGTGTGCTTGTGTGTGTGTGTCCGTTACCTATAGACTCCGAAACGGCTGAACCGATTTTCTTTAAAATTTACACAGTTGTACTATAAGCGCCTGCGAGTGTTCTTAGCTAGGTTTTGTGTCGAGGTACCCCCGATAAATATCGATAATCGAAAAAATCGTGTTATAGAAGGAATGGTCCGATTTTAATCAAATTTGATACACTCATAGACAAAGATATAAGAATTTTCAGAAGTTTCAAGGTTGCAGTTCTTACAATAGTGCAGAAAATCGATAATATATATATATAACAGACAAGATGTTTGTGTGTGTCTGTTTATCTGTCTGTATGTCTTTTATACAAACCCACAATTTTTATCCGATCCTCACCAAACTTCACGCATAATTCTTTAGGCTGAGTCTGAGCTCCAGGACCATGGATTAGTTTTAAAGCTTTCATTACGCCCGAGCAACGCCGGGCTATACTGCTAGTAAGTCAATAAGATAATGTACCAGATTCACCTTTAATTAATACTAGTCTATGGTACTAGTCTGCGTGGGCAAGTTGATGAACTGGGAAATGTTTAAGCATGTGCATTTCAAACATACAGACCAATCATATATTCACAGAGCAGAAACTCTCCTAGATAATGAAACACAATTTTCTAATTTCTAACGGATCCCACAATCCAGGTAACAAAACTAGATCTAGTAGAATCAACAAAAAAGAAAACTTACCAGGTATTAGATTTCATGGTTCCGGTGAACCATAGAGTAAACTGGAAAGATGTATAAATTTTTATTTTTAATACTATTCTTAAAAATCCTGTTAAATCTTGAGTTAAAATCCAGACAATTTCAAGTGCAAATTCAACTAATTGCAATTGAATGCATTTTGTAACTATTTTAACTTTGTCTTTTATTATATCCAGGTATCAAAATTCACTTCAGTTCGCCTTCCTACATTGTGATTGCTACCTATCTAAAGTATTTTTTAATGAAAAACCTCTCTTCAATTTAATACCATATTTTACGATCACATATGAAACGTTTATGCAAACCTAACAACTCACATTGGACACACGTACCAATATTTGCCTGTTGGCTCCAATAGCTTTTCATCTTATGCCCTCTTTACACATTATGTTCTTCCTCATTTTAAGTAGAAAGATCATTTTAGATTCCATTTTGCTTGTAGTTCACATTCTGCTTGTAGTTTCATCTTTATTCCAGTTTGTCTTGTTTCCTTATAATTTCTATTTTCTTTTTAGTATCTTTTTAGTGTCTTTTTAGTTTCTGTGTCCCACGTTGATCACATGTTCTGTTCATGGTATTCTTAACATTCACCAGTAGAACCATATCTATGTCGCTTCAAGTCTCTTCTACACCAGCGAGAAAATTGTCACTGCCACATAAGAGATGAGATATTACATAGAAGTTCATCATTCTCTTTTAAGTACATTTTTCTTTGATTTTGAACTTTACTTAGTTTCTGAAAGGTATTTTTCGCTATTCCTATTCTCGTTCAGCATTCTGAATATAAGTAGAGCTTTTAGTGTTCTAATCATTTATCAAACTTATACAGATAAATGCAGTGGTAAAACCTGCTTGAAAACCTTGCCATAGAAGAATTGAGATGCCTAGTTTTAATATATTTGCTAAAAAAGTTGCAGATAAATTGCAATTTCTCATTTTTTGGAAATATAATGAATCTTATACTTGAATTATATCCTCAATTCTGAGATGTTGAATTATTTGGCAATATAATTGATACTGTACCTGAAAGTGTGTTGTCAAGGAAAAGACCCAAACATCCTCCAACAAACATGTTTGTTCCTAGTAACACGCTAAGGATTTGGTCAAATTCGGAACTTCCTAAAATAAATAAATTAGCTTTAAAACACAAACCATACAAATGACTTTCAGTCATTTTGTAGTAACATAACCTTAACTCTTGGTAAAGTGAATACTTATAGAATGCAAGAGTTACATAGGCATCCGTAAGATAATGTTAGCACCCTGTTTCTTTGCTTGTAAAACTGGTGGCGTAGGGTTAGATGATGGTACATGCAGGTCGTGCACTGCTCAGACCATATTCACCCCCCTCTCTCTCTAGTTTTCCACATGTTCTAACGCAATAATAATAATAATGATAATATATATATATATATATATATATATATTATAAATTATATTTTAGAACATGTACATAATTATTCTGTATATATCCGCTACAAAGGTACGTTTGTTTCATCAGGCGGTGTGTAAAGTAATGGAAATCCTCTTTCCTTATATTTATTTAATTTTGTTAGAGATGTTGGTGGGGGTTAGTGATAAATATTCACAGCTCTGTATATTATATAGCGAGCACTCTTTTAAATTAATGTTTTGGACGTTGTAAGAATTCTTTCTTCGTTCTGTATTCACTCGGATATATATATATATATATATATATATATATATATATATATATATATATATAAACCCAGCCCCGACGATAACAATTACGATATTTCGTAACAAAATTTATCGGAAATAATCAGGCCGGTAGAAATAAATATACTGTTTACTTAAAAATGGAGTATCTATTCAAATACGAGTTTCGATTAAAAATAATGTTCGCAAAATAAATTAAATATGTCGGTTGTTATAACCATTTCGGACTTCGGGACTTTCCGTACTATATATATATATATAAGTTTTGTTACGTAAGATTTACGGGTAATGCATTTGACAGTATATCAAATAGAGAAGGATAGATAAATATCGGATTATGCAAAAGAATCAGCTGCGAAAATTTCGGACGAAACAATGAAAAACTTTACAGACACCGTTAACTGTATAGATGAAGAGAAAACAAATTACGCTGTTTTCGTTGTTGAATTCAATGTAAAAATAGGGTCCAGTAAAAAGGGATTTTATTGTGTAAGAAAGTTTCGGATAAGGAAAAGAAATGAGGAAAGTGAAAACGAAGAAGCCTTAAATAGATTTGTAAAACTCCAAATAAGGAAATAAAAAAGGAACAAACTATAATTATAGGCAAACTAGTATTATAGGAAGCGATGACAGGAATTTGCATACAGATTTGAATTTGTGAGAAACAAAGTGATTATCATAAAAATATATCCCAATAAGATCAAATGACTATTACTGAATTTCAAGTAGAAATCAAAAATAGATTGCAGGTTTTGTGAAATAAGAAAAATAACATTGAAAAAAAAAAAAATAAACGCAAACTGACAACTAAAATTCAAGAAACAGAAAAGATGAGATGAAAGACAAAAGTGAATGTTAAAAATTAACAGTAGAATCTATAAAACAGAGGAGAAATTTGATAGTGAATACGTAGAGATAAACCAAGGAGATAAACTGAAAATTAGACAAACTAATCAACATAAAAAATGAGAGACGAAAAAATAATGAACTTGGAATGTGTAGTGGCATCATAAAAACAGGGGAAGGGTTTGAAATACGTTTATAATACTTATAATATTTATACAGATAAAAAAAGTACTCGTACTAAAAAAAAAGACAGAAAGTAGAATGTTACCTACTATAGGGAAAACGTGTTAAATATAGATGTGAACTATGATGAAAACCTGTATAGTTGGAACATAGAAATACCACTAACAATCAATCTGGCAGATACTAGGTAAATTCATGAGATAACAAGAAATTTCAAAAAGTTTCGAACTTCAAAACTAGGTAAAAATCAGACAAACATGGCATAACAACGGAACTTTCCTTTTTAAGGAAAACACTTAAATGATTCGCTCAACTATTTAAATAGTAAATGTGAAAAAGTAGCTTAAAATTCAGTGTAGTATATTAATGAAAAAGAAGATAACAGCCTTTGCAGTATTCATACTATAACATAGAACTTATATAAATTATTCTAAAAAGTAAGTGATAGACTATACAATTCCTTAGATGAAAGCTAGGCACGTAAAAACAACAGTAACAACGTCATATTTTAGGAATAGATACTGAAAATATATAATTTGCAAAAGAATAGATCAACTAATATAAAAAGAAACAATGAATATATCAAAACAATTAGTTCAAGTTTGGTAACAATAATTTTTTTTTTTATCATTTCACCCCAAGCAAGGCATTCCACTGCCACTATAGCGCAGGAGGTTACATAGGGGAAGGTGCTGAGAGAGCGATTTGATATAGGAAATGTCAGAAAGAGGGTGATAGACGAGTAAGGAGGTACATCGGAAGAGTGTTTGAGAGAATGGGGGCGAGTTAGTGTGTTAGGAGGTGTCTATTGACCTTACATTTAAACTCCTGGAGGTTGTAGCTGTCGGGGAAGCAAGTATGCGGAAGGAAATTCCACAGGCGGAAGTGCGAGAAAAGAAGCTGTTGGAGTAGAAATTGCGGTTACATTTTATCGGTTTCACTGAAAAAGGGTGGGACCTAGTTGCTAATCTAGTATCTCGTGCAAATTCGTACCTAGGGGGCACCAGTGATCTAAGTTCATCGGAGCAGAAGCCGTGAAAGTATTTATAAAAGAGGCACAGGGAAGCCACGTCACGCCGGTGAGAGAGTGACTGCAGGCGGTCAGCCAAGTCGGTATCGATCACATTACAGATTCTCCGTTGTATTTTGTCAAGGATCCCGAGGAGAATAGCAGGGGCACCCGAACAGATGTGGCAGCAGTACTCAGTACACGGGCGGATGGTAGATTTATATATGTTCAGGATAGATTCAAACGGAAAGAACTTCCGGGCCCTGCACAGAGAACCGACTTTTATAGCAGCGGATTTAGCAATGGATTCGACGTAGTCATTCCATTTGAGGTCCGCTGAGTGTGTCAGGCCAAGCAGGCGTAGTGTTTTACACTCTGGGAGGCAAGCCTGTTCCATGCTAATGGGAGGTAGGTGCGGTTGTCTATGGTGGTTAATTGATAGCAGCTTCGTTTCGGAAGAATTGAAATTTACGAGTCATTTCTTACCCCAATCCATCACGGATTGGAGGTCCTTTTCAAGCTTGGCAGCGAGGTTCGCCTTGTCACCCACACTTGATTTTTGATCGAGCCGAGAGTAAACTGTGGTGTCATCGGCGTACATGCCTACTTGGGATCTTATGGCATCGGGAAGATCATTGATGTAGGTCAGAAAGAGCGTAGGACCTAGGATAGAGCCTTGAGGGACACCCGCGTGTGTAGGGTAGTTCTGGGAGGTATGTCCGTTTAATACCACCTTCAATGAGCGGTTAGAGAGGAATGACTGGATGAGGTCCAACAAAAGTCCAGTTATACCGTAGCCTCGCATTTTCCGTAGAAGGCCAGTATGCCAGTCTCTGTCGAACGCTTTAGAGATATCCAAGGCAACGGTTCGGGCTTCACCATTCTTGTCGAGAGCCTAGTATATATACTCGGTGATGGTCGTTAGCATATCAGCAGTAGACCTGGTGAAGCGGAAGCCATACTGTTTGTCCGAGAGGAGCCTGTGGGCTGTGAGATGCTGAACGACCTCGGCGTTGATAATGGCTTCGAACACTTTGCCAAAGATCGGAAGAAGGATGATAAGGCGGTAATTTGCGGGGTCTGAGGGTTCTCCAGTGTTCTTAAATATAGGAACTACAGAAGAAAACTTCCAACAAGCAGGACAACAGGAAGAAGATAGGCAGAAGTTGTAGAGCTTAGAAAGTACAGAGGAGAGTTTAGGGGAACATTTCTTCAAGACTATGATTGGGATTCCGTCTTCACCACTCGCTATTTAACTTAGTACAACAGGCAACAGGTTGAAAATTGAGGGAGTTTTCGATAATATCTTGCTCTTGAAGTGTGTTTAACACACTTCAAGAGCAAGATATTATCGAAAACTCCCTGCTGTTAAAAATACCAGCTCGTATTTAAGGCATAGCGAGCATCAATTTTCAACCTGTAGTTCACATTTCATAATCAACCAAATGTAGTATTATCGCTCTCTTTGGATAGAGGGACTTGCCCTTCAGTTTCAATCAGAGGTCAATCTCTTCGTATTCTTTTCTGCATAAGAACAGTTGTTTCTTATCTTCATACTCAAAGATAAAAAGTAAAAATAGTAATGATAAAGAACACGAAAATATTGTTAATAGTGCTTATTTACTAGTAATCTTTAAATATTAAAGTACAAACAGAATCCTTCTCCTGAAAGAATTTTATGGGAATGCTCTTTTGTTAACCATTTCCTGAAAAATCTTGATTGACTGAAATTTGACAGGGACACAGCACAAAGAAAAAAAAAAGACGCTTTGAGAACCCTGGTTCATTGCTTTTGAGATATCCAAAGCAAACAATTGAGCTTCACCGTTCTTGGTAGACTTTTTAACAATAATACTTGTCGCTCTTGTAATGCACTGCGACTATGTTTGTGTAAATTGTTTTTAATTATCAAATTTAGGTTTGGTATATTAGGGTTAGGGTTTTGGTTATATGTAGGAATTCTAAGACCGGCCATGTTTGTTTTTTTATTTTCTTGTTCTCTCTTCCTCCCTTGCTAACTGGACACATGGCTTTGAGGTGTTCCTCCCACTCCAATGTATTCTGCCCTCACACTACTGTCTGTTACTGCTTACTTAAAGGTAACTTAAACTTTCCAGAACTGAATAGAGGAAACAAAATGAAGATAATTTTTGAAATTTTCTTAACTTTTTTCTGTCAGTCAGCCTGCAACTGGTAAGTTTTAGCCAGTGTGATCTTATTTTTTTAATTTTTTATTTTTAAAAATTTTTTTATTCCTTTGGTTCATTATCTTTTCTGTCTAATTTTTGTTCCTGTTTTGTTACTAACCTAAGTTCTCTACTTGTCGCTCTCGTAATGCACTGCGACTATGTTTGTGTAAATTGTTCTTAATTATCAAATTTAGGTTTGGTATATTAGGGTTAGGGTTTTGGTTATATGAAGACCGGCCATGTTTGTTTTTTTATTTTCTTGTTCTCTCTTCCTCCCTTGTTAACTGGACACATGGCTTTGAGGTGTTCCTCCCACTCCAATGTATTCTGCCCGCACACTACTGTCTGTTACTGCTTACTTAAAGGTAACTTAAACTTTCCAGAACTGAATAGAGGAAACAAAATGAAGATAATTTTTGAAATTTTCTTAACTTTTTCCTGTCAGTCAGCCTGCAACTGGTAAGTTTTGCTTTGCTTTACCTCCATCCCAGACTCCTGCACTACCAGGCAACTCTACCCCCTCGGAAACTCTGACCACGCCGTAGTCCCCGTAAACATATCAATCCGCACTAACTCTACCCAAGAAAACCAGACCAGCAGAATATCATACTGCTACCAAAGAGCCGACTGAGACTCGTTCAGGGACTTCCTCTGCGACGTCCCCTGGAACAACGTCTTCGATCTTCCTGTCGAAGACTGTGCCTCCGAAGTCTCCTCTTGGGTTAAGGCTGGCATCGATGCTTTTATCCCGGCCAGGAAATTCCAACTAAAACCAAATTCGTCCCCCTGGTTCTCACCCGCTTGCTCGGCCGCCATTTCTTCCGACTCTATCGAAGCTGCTCGTCGAACCAAAACAGGCGCCTTTTCGCCTCAGCACGGAACAAGTGTAAAAAAGTGCTGAACGAAGCCAAGAGGGCGTTTGCTACCAGAATTAGGCAACGCATAGCATCCTCTAAGTTTGGTTCCAAAGATTACTGGCGTCTCTGCAAAAGCGTGCTCAGCAGGAACAAGACTTCAATACCCCCACTAATCAATGAGTTTGAAGTTCTCACCTACCCAGCCGACAAGGCTGAATGCTTTGCCCGTAGATTCTCAACCAATTCGACACTGGACTCGTTAGGAATACCTACACCAGACTTCCCACCCAGAACTAAGGCTCAACTAAATAACGTCCACATTACACCCTCGCTGGTCGCCAAGATAATTGCACAACTTGACCCACACAAAGCGAGCGGCGGTGACGGAATCCCAGTCATAGTACTGAAGAAATGTACCCCAGAACTCTCCTCTGTCCTCTCTAAACTCTATAACCTCTGCCTATCTGCTTCCTGCTTTCCTGCCTGTTGGAAGTCCTCCTGCGTAGTTCCTATATTTAAGAATTCTGGCGAACCCTCAGACCCCGCCAATTACCGTCCTATTAGTCTCCTTTCAATCTTTGGCAAAGTTTTCGAAGCCATTATCAACGCCGAGGTGACTCAGCATCTCATGGCCAGTACGGGTTTCGCTTCACCAGGTCTACTGCTGATATGTTAACGACCATTACCGAGTACATATACCGGGCACTCGACAAGAATGGTGAAGCCCGAACCGTTGCCTTGGATATCTCCAAAGCATTCGACAGGGTCTGGCATGCTGGCCTCTTGTGCAAACTGCGAAGCTATGGGATAACTGGACATCTGTTTGACCTCATCCAGTCCTTCCTCTCTTACCGCTCATTGAAGGTGGTATTAAATGGGCATGCCTCCCAAAACTACCATACGAACGCAGGCGTCACTCAAGGTTCTATCCTAGGTCCCACACTCTTTCTGATCTACATGAATGATCTCCCCGACACCATTAAATCCCAAGTTGGCATGTATGCCGATGACACAACAATCTACTCTCGCATCGATCAGAAACCAGGTGTGGACGACAAAGTGAACCTCGCTGCTTCACTTGAAAGAGACCTCCAATCCGTAGTGGCCTGGGGTAAGAAATGGCTGGTAAATTTCAATGCCTCTAAAACGAAGCTGTTATCAACTAACCACTATAGACAATCGCATCTACCTCCCATTAGCATGGGACAGGCTAGCCTCCCAGAGAGTAAAATACTACGTCTCCTTGGCCTTACACTTTCGGCGGACCTCAAATGGAATGACTATATCGAATCCATTGCCAAATCTGCTGCTATGAAAGTCGGCTCCCTGTGCAGGGCCCGGAAGTTTTTCCCACCTGAATCTATTCTGCACATATACAAATCTACCATCCGCCCGTGTATTGAATATTGCTGCCATATCTGTTCGGGTGCCCCTGCTGCTCTCCTTGGGCTTCTTGACAAAATACAAAGGAGGATCTGTAACGTGGCTGATACTGACTTGGCAGACCGGCTGCAGCCGCTCTCCCACCGGCGTGATGTGGCTTCCCTGTGCCTCTTCTACAAGTACTTTCATGGCTACTGCTCCGATGAGCTTAGTTCACTGGTGCCGCCTAAGCACGAATTTACACGAGATACTAGATTAGCAACTAGGTCCCACCCTTTTACAGTTAAACAAATAAGATGTAACCGTAAATTCTACTCCAACAGCTTCTTTTCTCGCGCTTCCCGCCTGTGGAACTCCCTTCCACAACTCTGCTTTCCCGACAATTACAATCTCCAGGTGTTTAAATGTAGGGTCAATAGACACACTAACTCCGAATTATTCTCAGAATACTCTCATCTACCCAACCCTCATTCTCGGTATCCTTACCCGCCTATCACCCACCCTCTGACATTTCCTATATTTAATCATCCTTTCTCCACTCCACGTAGCCCCCTGCGCAGTAGTGGCAGTGAAATGCCTTGCTCGGGGTGAAACGCTTATAAAAAAAAAAAAGCATCTGCAATTTACCTAGTAAAGTGAAAGCCATATTGCTTGTTTTTAATAAATATCTGCGAGGTGAGATGTTTAACTAATTCAGAGTTGATTAAAATCTTTATTTCTTCGCCAAAATGTGGTAGAAGGTTAATACGTCGAGAGTTAGAAGGGCCAGATAGTCTGTCTGAGTTTTTAAAGACCGGAACTAAAGAAGAGGATTTCCAATAAGCAGGAAACGAAGAAACAGTAATACATTTATTTTACTGTAGAGTTTAGAAAGAACAAGAGCCAGTTTAAGAACACATTTCTTAAGAATTATTACAGGGATACCGTCAAGTCTAGATGCGTTGATAACAAGACTGACTTCTTTTCGTTCTTACTTCTTTTGGAAAATAGCTATATCAATACTTCTTTGGTTACTATATAAACCATTCTCGAATGATTAGGGAATTAAAATAAATTACAGTTCAAATAAATTTCCTGACTTACCAGTATTTATGATTCCAGGATTCTTTTGTATCCACATTGGTAATGCCAAACCGAGAAGGAGAGAAGTTCCAATTACAAAGAGATTTCGGGAAGAATCCAGAGAGACACTCCTAAGGTTGGAAATTCCAATAGCAGAAATCATTCCTATCGGAAGAATAACAAAATAAACATTCTAAATTTAAAGAACGGAAAAATCTGAAGTCAGCGTGACGTAATAACTTCTCTGCAACGGAAATGCAAGTTCTGTTGAACAAGCTTATAAATTGATAACAAATATTACTATGTAACAATAGACAATTAAATTTAAAATACGAAAAAAATAAATCAAATGAAATTTAATGCAAAGAATTCAAAGTACATTTTAAAGTATCTATCATGCTTTGGTATATAGATATTTAATAAGTAACGTCGTATGTCCTAACATGATAATGTCATATACATAAAGTGTATGGCAGATAGGAATCTCCATATCATATGAAAACATTAATTGAATTAACACGAAGGAGAAATACAGTTTGGTTACAGTAAAATGTTACAGTAAATTATAAAATGTTAACGCATAACTTTAGACAAAATAAGTCTTATTCAGTTAAAAATGTTCAAAATTTGGTAATTGAATAAGACGCTTGTCAAATGCATATAGTCATTTTGTTAAAATTTATTGGTCGTGTGGCAAGCTTTTCATAAAATTACATAAAAGTACAATTGTTAAAGGTTTCTCTCTTCTGATATCTTTCATGCGAATTTAATTTTACTTTGTTTTTACATTTTCGGTTCAATGAAAAAGTCACCACAACGGAAACAGCAAGAATCATGTATAAATAGGCAACAATGTCTACATGGAAGTATTTCATCAATGAAAGAAAATAAAAAAGAAAAAAAAGATAATTATGGCCGTTGTGTCCTCCGGCCTTATTCCGATGTCTGTCGATCTGATTAACTTTCAAGAAATTTTAATTTATGTTCTTGTACCGGTGTCCATGTTTAAGTAAAGGAAAGATATCTCTAGAAGTGGATCGCTGAACAAGAACGATCTATTCCCGTGGATTAAATAAACGTTTCAATTCAAAATTCCCTGAAGGCTACCAGGATCAGCAGACACCTGAAGAAGACCAGAAGAAGCAACCGAAACGTTGTGATAATGACAACAAAGATTAGGACATTAGTATGAATGCAAATAATGTAAATATGGATAAGCTCCCACCCCAGAAGTTAAGACAGAAAAATACAATTCTTAAGTCATTTATTTTTTAAAAGTCAAGGAAAGGATCATTATTCGAAATACAACAGTTCATCATGACTACAAAGATTTTAGAGTCTGCCCAGTGAAGATGAAACGTAATTAGGTCGGATATGGAGATATCGAATTGTACAGGACATTGAACTATTAGAGCTATATCAGAATAGAGATTAGGTACTAAGTTCTGATCATCTCGATGTTTGGATGTGTTCCATTCTGAATTTCCCGTTCTATTTAAGCTATTGCATTTGCTCTTAACATTGTTAACATACATATTATTCTTAAGAATTAATGAATTTTTTTTAATTAGATATTTTTGTTACTTCAAATGTTATTTTAGTGGCTATCCTTATTTGAATACACGCCTTTCTTTTAAAACGGTCTATTACGTTTGCCGGCCTGTGCACTCGAAAAAAAATGCTTTTCGGCAGGTTTCGAACTTGCACCCTCCTTTGAACGAGAAACCGTCTTCTGATCCGATGTAGTGATGATAAAGTATGAGGGTTGCTGAGAGATTTCGTCGCAAAACCTTTACTGATTTCATTTATCTTTTCTTTCGAAAAAATGTGTCAGTCTCTATACAAACCTTCATCACTGAAAATCCTAGAAGTAACGAAAATTATTGAAACACACAATCATACGCTCTTATGTCTTTTGAAAAGGCAAGAATCCATTTCTTCCTTACCGATGGAAAAACAGAAAGGCATCTGGTGTCATTTAACTTGGTACAAACAATCTTGGGCGTTCAATAATAGGTCAGCTCGGGTCAGTAGTCAGTGGTCAATCATCGATGCTGGTATTGTATAATCCAAAAAACCTGTACTATGTTACTTTAAATGAAGGGAAAGCTCTTGTTTGAGAGATGGGGGAATTACTCAGTATAGAATATCAACATCTACTGATTGATGGAAAATGTTTATATACAAATATTCTCACCTTTTTAATTTTTCTGAACCTTTTAACTAATTACAGATATTCAAATTCATTAATGAATTGAGTGCATTCTTTTTGTCTGTGAGTATTTTATAATTCATTGAAGCACAACATACTATGTTTGCCAGTGCGTGTATCACAATCCTAATTTAAAGCTAGCTGTTGTTAAAAAAATGTTTATGCAAATAATATAAAATAACGACAACACAGAGAGTGAAACTGTTCTGTTATTCATCTCCGACAGCATCTTAGCCACTCAGTTGCATTCACACCGCATTACGTTAAAAAAAGCTACTTACCAAACATAACAAAAAACATTCCACCAATCACAGGCTGAGGAATTGTGACAAAAAGAGAACCAAATTTACCCAAGCATCCAAGTAGCATCATCACAAAAGCACCAACTTGGATTACTCTTCGGCTTGCAATCTGAAGACGTACAAATGAGAAAGGGTAAAAAAAAAGATTATAGCAGAAATTTTATTTATTACACAATTGCATAAAAACTGTTTGTAAATAAGTTATTTGCCTTAAAAATATTGAGTCTTGTACACATACCTTAGTGATGCCGATGGCACCAATATTTTCACTGTAAGATGTGTTACCGCTCCCAGCACCCCAGGCACCGGCCAAAAAACAAGTAATACCTTCCATTCCAATGCCTGTAAAATTAAAAAAAATCATATCACAAGTTGAGGGTATTTAAATAAGAATAGTGATTTGAAAAAGTGCTGTGCTAATTTTGTGTATTAGGAGATTTTATTAACTTTGTAAAATCATTGTTGGATATCTTTTTATCTGCATCGGAACATAGACCAATGGAAGAGATGAGAAATATACAACAACTTCATCCAACATATTTGAATAATTTCGAGTTCTAAGTAAAATTTATTAATACTTTATTACAACCCATAAAGTGCTAAAAGAGTTTAAATCTTGATGGTAACTGTTATATTAAACTAGCAGTGTAGCCCGGCGTTGCTCGGGTGTAATGAAAGCTTTAAAACTAATCCATGGTTCTGGAGCTCAGACTCAGCCTAAAGAATATTTGTGTGAAATTTAGTGAGAATCGGATAAAAATTGTGGATTTGTATAAAGGACATAGAGACAGATAAACAGACACACCCACAAACATCTTGCCTTATATATATATATATATATATATATATATATATATATATATATATATATACAGACATACAGGCAGATAAACATTTACACACACAAACATCTTGCCTTATATATATATATATATATATATATATATATATATATATATATATATATATTATCGATTTTCTGCACTATTGTAAGAACTGCAACCTTGAAACTTCTGAATATCGTTTCTTTGTCTATGAGTGTATCAAATTTGATTAAAATCGGACCACTTCTTCTATAACACGATTTTTTCGATTATCAATTTTCGATATTTATCGGGGGTACCACGACACAAAACCTAGCTAAGAACACTCGCAGACGCTTATAGTAAAACTGTATAAATTTTAAAGAAAATCGGTTCAGCCGTTTCGGAGTCTATAGGTAACAGACACACACAGACACAGACACGCATACACAGACAAAGTTCCATTTATAAATAAGTTTAGATTTTCAAACTGCTCATCGGAAAGTCACAAAATACGAATTTCTTCAGCTGTCTTTCATCGTCTGCCAACTTGATTGAGGTGATTAGTGTTCCTGACAGGCATTTCTATCAAAAGAAAACAATAGATGCATAAAATAGTTCATTCTTTTATAATTACTTGTCTAGTTAAGGTCTTACATTTGCAGTTGTCATGGTTATGTTTGTATTTGAGTGCTGATTTAATTTTACAAGATTAAAAAATATGAATCAAATACTGCTTATTTTCTTCCATATTTATTATTAGAATGAAAAAGAAATACGTGCATCAGAACAATTTTCAAGACAACAGCAAGTTGTCTTGAATTTAAGTGGGTACACGCGTTTGAGTAGACGTCTATTTTGCCATTTTAAGCTCAGTTTGGTTTATTGTCCTGTGCAAATTGTATAATCCTTAATCGTACCTCTGTTGATGGCTTGAACAGGCGGAGGGGGTGCATCAGCCATTCTTGCGCATGCGTAGTAATCTCCAACTGATTCAATAATGGAAGCGAACACACCTGCAAAAATACTCAGTACACCTGCTGTGCTGACGCTTGGAACTCCCCATTGACCTTTAAAAAAAGAAAAAACAAAAACATTTATTATTTATAGAAGTTTATAGAATCATAGATTATAAATCTATTACACAGACACAAACACACCGATCGCGTTTGCAGAGTTAACTCAACATAATTTCTATCAAACTTGAATGAATCATGATTTCAGAAGTTCTCAGAAGTAATTGCGGATTCCATAAGACTTTAACGATTGAAAAATTTTTAATCAATTGGCTTATGACATACTTGCCACACTCAGCCCGATTTGAACATATATGGGAAGTTTTAAAAAGCAAACAAACAAAAAAGCAAAACAAATATACACCAAATGTATGATGGAAAATAAAGAAAACTGCATCACGCAACAATAATAATTTCAAAAACTATAAACTTTGTCTGAAGAATATAGCCATAATCACCTTCCTGTATCAACACTAAGTACTAAATAAACAATGAAAACTCATCTCAAAATGCAGACACGAAATCAAATTTTCATTAGGTTTTTAAAGATTGAAAACTAAAAAAATTATCTAGTAAACTATTATTAAGAAAATTTAAATATATGCAGATCAAAACTCGCTACTAACGGTTATAATATGTCTCGACTGAATCTAACGGTACATTCTATCAGAATTATATCAGAACTCTCTCGGAACTCTGGATATTTATTCAGTTTCTCCTCTGAGAGGGAATGTGACACAAGATCGGGTTTAACGTGAGGAACCCGAGCGCGTATACTCGGACCAAGGCTCAAAATTTACTTAGCCCCTGCAACCACGGTATCGGGCATTCTGAGTCGAGTCGAGTCTCCGAACACGGAGTTTCAACTGTGTCGAACACTGCGCGAAGACTGAGAATTTGTCTGTTTTTCTCAGTCGAGTCTCTA
>JBBBDQ010000305.1:600000-777500 GCA_037127315.1 Ascarosepion bandense
AGTCTACAAATATAATAGAGTACCCAGTAAAGTTCGAGTTCATTGTACAAAAGAACAAATATTTTTGCAGCTTCACGGTGTTGCACTTAACCGGATAATGGAAACAAATAGAAATAAAAGTATGAATTTTGGCTTCGGTTAATGTATTTTGTGCGTCGTGGTGCAGTGGATATCGGCTTGGAACGAGAAATCGGGGAGACGAGTTCGTATTCCAGTTGAATTTCTTTGGATTCACTTACGCGTAAATACTCTTGGGAAAGATATTAACTCGCCTCTTCCCTCCAGTTATGGGTTAAATAATAGGATATGATCGCCCAAGCGTATGGCACTTAACTGACAATGTATTTTGAAGTATATTTTATGAATGAATATTAAGTCCATAACTCAATATTCGTCTAAAAGTCTTACATGGCTTCTTTATTTATTCTGCAATAAATTATGATACTTTTTATGATACGTAGACATAAAGATAAATGCAATCGAAATAAAAGATAGTAAAATCATCGTTAAATCTACTGCTAAGAAAGTTGGGTCACTATGTCGATCCAGGATGTTTTTTCCGCCTGAATCCATCCTGCATACATACAAGTCAACCATCCGTCTCTGCATGGAGTACTGCTGCCATTTATGGTCAGGCGCCCCTGCCGTTCTCCTCAGTGTTCTCGACAGGCTCCAAAGGAGAGTCTGTAATGTGATAGGTACTGATCTGGCAGCCATTTCCCCACCGACGAAATGTGGCCTCCCTTTGTCTGTTCTATAAATACTTTGATGGCTTTTGCTCGGACGAACTTAAGTCACTGGTGCCTCATCAACAGGTGTTTACTCGTACAACAAGACTGGCAACTGGGTCCCACCCATTCACAGTCAGGTTAGCCAAATGCAGACGACAATTCTACTCCTGCAGCTTCTTCTCTCGCACTTCCCGCCTGTGGAACTCGCTCCCATATTCTTGCTTTCCTGACGGCTACAACCTCCAGAAATTTAAATGCAATGTCAATACTCATCTATTAACCACTGGACGCTAGCTCTCTCCCCAACCCCGTATATTCTTCCCTTTCTCTCCACCTATGTATCTGTCATCCCACCTGCATTCTCAGCTTTCTATTGCTCCTTTCTAACTAGTTTGTACTCCTCACTCTTTTTTAATTAATCTTTTTACAGTTATGTAGCCCCCCCCCTCATCAGTAGCATTTCTGCCTTGCTCGGGGTGAAATGATTAAAAAAAGAAAAATATAAACTCTTTATCTACTTTGCTTTAGAACGAAACGTGCAAAGTATTTATCGATTATTGTTTGTATTATGGGCCCTATACATTATTTTTGTTAAGTGTTTTTATTTTTTAATCATTATAAAAGTATTAAACAATTAATACCCAGCGCTGAATTTTGGTTACAGTGAGCATTAATATGTCAGGGTTTGAAATCTTTAATTACTTCCGTTTTTTATTTTAACTATTATCAACTAATAAAAAACTAATTAATAACGGGTATTTTAAGCAATTTATAGTTAAACCTGATTTTTATTTTTTATAATTAATAGAAAATTTTACGATATACTTTCTACTGTTGAGGGTGTTTTTTTCATAATCATATCGCCCCAAGGAAGGCATTTTACTCCCACTGTTGTGCAGGGGGTTACATAGGAGGAAAGTTATGAGAAAGCGTGACAGGTTATAGGGGTGTCAGGAAGTCGGTAAGAGAAGGATGAGAATACTGATGAGAGTGGAGTGGACAGAGAAAAGAGCATGAGAGAGAGGATGCAGGTCAGTGAGAATACTGGAGAAATGAGAGGAGAGCATGTGAGAGAGTACGTAACTTAGTGAGATAGAAGATTACTATTGAATTTACATTTAAATTATGGGAGATTGTAGCTGTTCAGGAAGCAAGTAAACAGAAGGGAATTCCACGTGCGGGAAGTGTGAGAAAAAAGAAGCTGATGGAATAGAATTTGCGATTACATTTTATTTGTTTCACAGTAAAAGGGTGTTGGCGATAATGGTTCTCTAAAACTTTCTGGACTTTTTATCTCTTAGTAAATTTTGCCATTTTTATCACTCTTGAAAACTATTGATACAAGATTGTTAGGTAGGTTATGTGCTATTCTCCTTTGTTACTCTTGCTTTCAATCTTTCTTTCAAAAATCCTCTTTTCTCCTTATGTGTCCAGGAAATTACAACTACGTTTTATCTTCTTCTTCTTCGTGTGCCGTGTCCCTTCCGAATGTCGGCGATTATTGACTTCCACTTGGCTTTGTCTCTTGTCGCTCTCAATATTTTTCTCTTGGTATCTCTTCTAAGCACCGCTCCGCCAACCATTTGCTCAGACCCAACGTTTTGCACTGCTTTCCCTTGTCTTTTTTTCCATTTATCCGACCTGTGAGTTTTAATCTCTCCAGGCCTTCCTTCTTACGTGTCCCAGGAACCTCATTTGTATACTCCTGATATTTCAGTTTTCTTCTCGTTTGCATCCTTTCCAACACCTCATCTTTGCATACATGCTCTGTCCATGATATCCTCAGTATCCTTCTTTAAAACCACATTTCTGCTGCCTCAAGCCTCTCCTTTATCTTTCATGAGATCGTCCGGCATTCACTTCCATACAGAAGGACAGATATCACATAGCAATCCAGTATTCTTTTTTTTGTAATGAGATTTTACTGTCTTTCAGTATTCTGGTTAGCTTCTGAAATGCGTCGTTGGTCATGCCAATGCGTCTTTGGATCTCCGCGTCGCATTTACTATCCTCAGTCAAAACACTTCCCAGGTATTTGAATTTTTCTACTTGTTTTATTTTAGATTCACCAAATTTGCAATTGGCGAATTAGTCTCCTGTTTTTACTGATGACCATATATTCTGTTTTCTTGAGGTTTATACTCACTCCTTTCTTTAATGTTAAATAAAAGTATACTGATTTCAATTTTATCTAAATCTTTGTCGTTTCTCACATGTTCAATCCATGCATACTTCTGTAGAACCACATTTCTTAAGGTCCCTTTTTCATATAAGAGTAAATTGTTCAGTATTCACTGTCATATAGAAGGATTGATATTACATAATACTTCAGTCCTTTTTTCTTTGTTTTTAGCGAAACTTACCTGTTTCTAATATTTTGCTCAGCTTTTGGAAGAAAACTTTTTCTCTCAATGAACCTTCGGTTAAAACTGATACAGGTTTGGCCACATTGTTATCCTTTCAATTATGCTGACTTCTTAAATTTTTCCATTTTCATCCAAAACTTTCTGTCTTTCAATAAATCCTGATGTTGATGAAAATTAATTAAACTTTTTCAGGGCATGAGAAAGCATAGCGGCCGTCCAGGAATTCTTTTGTTTTGTTGCTTTAAGGAAATCTTGTTAATTTATAACCCCGATTTGACGTTGATGTAAATCCTCCTTCGACACGTTGCTTAAACTTGTCAAATAGGTTTCACGCTACTTTCTTTTGCTTCTTTTTTCTTTGATATACCTTTTGAGGGAAAAATTCTCCAAGCGTCGATTCCACATTATGTATACGATAATATGAATTGTTTCGTGCTGACGCTTACCAGCAATTTTTCTATCCTTCATTTATGAGCAGCAGTATAGCCCGGCGTTGCTCGGGTGTAATGAAAGCTTTAAAACTAATCCATGGACCTGGAGCTCAGACTCTTTGGACGTTGGCACGAAAGACTAAAAAGCAATAGTTGTTTCCAGTTAAAGCGAAACCGTAGACTGAAAGAAAAATGAATGGATGTAAGTCAAATTTTTATTTCCTGGTATCGATATCAAATTTTCTGCAATATTGTAAGAACTGCAATCTTGAAACTTCTGAATATCGTTTCTTATGTCTTTTTCTATGAGTGTATCAAATTTGATCAAAATCGGACCACGCCTTCTATAACCCGATTTTTTCGATTATCGATTTTCGATATTTATCGGGGGTACCTAGACACAAAACCTAGCTAAGAACACTCGCAGACGCTTATAGTACAATTGTGTAAATTTTCAAGAAAATCGGTTCAGCCGTTTCGGAGTCTATAGGTAACGGACACACACACAGACACACACACAGACAAAGTTCCATTTATAAATAAGTTTAGATATTTGCAACAATTAAAAAAAAAAAGAAAACCCGCATTTGCTTGCTTAGTTCAACTCTATTCTTTATTTATGATGAAATTGTCTATAATTTAGTGCAATATAGGAGGCTATATATTACATTCTTGTTAATAATGCATAAATATTCAAGTCTTACCAAGATTCATAATTTGCGACCACAATCTTAAAAACATAAGATATGCAGACACAAAGGAAACCGTAGAAAATCTAAAAGAACTTAGAAGCGTAATAATGAGAATAAAGGACTAAACATCAATTGTGAGAATACAGAATGTATGGCTAAAAGCAAGGGTTAAAAGATACAAACTACAATTCGGTAACACAGAATTCAACTAATTACAAAATTTTACACATCAAAGAATTTTTGACAGAAAACTGACATTGGAATTAGAATCGCGAAAGAAGTCTTCCAAAATACCAATACACAGAAGAATTTCATTAGAAACAAACAAAAGAACTGTTATATAATATTGGTCTTACTATATAGCAGTTAATGCCTTGCATATGGAAAAGTGTCTTGGGGTAACAGAAGCGCCATTCCATTGAAGGATACTGAGAATCTCATGGACTAAACATATGAGTTATGAGGAAGTTTTAGGAAGAATGGAAACAATAAGGGCATTTTTTAGAGTCCAATGTCAGATAATGAGGAAAGAAGACTTCCAGATATTGATAATATATTGAATCAAAAGTGACATGTATTTACGTGTATGTGCATAGTATATGTATATAATTTATTTGATAAAATCAGGAGCCTAGGGAGTAAAAATTGTTGTTTCGTTACAAGATAAATTTGGAACAATTTCCAGCAGTTTGTGTCAGGGTAAAAGTTAGGGTTTCAAACGCTGATTTTCAGGAGGTTGATGATCATTCTATAACAAAGTTTTCTGAATCCCGCTTTTAGCCCTGCACGTTTAGCAAATACTGATAACAAATTTTCTTGTATCATTTCTTTTTTTGGTTTTCGTGTAATGCTTAACAGTCTTTCCTGTTATATGTCTATCAGGTAAAAGTTAATGATGATAGCTGAAGTTATTTTCACTCACGCAGCACTCTGTCGAAGAAACGAAAACAAAACAAAAAGAAGAATCATTTAAAAACATTACAGAAATCATGCTTTCTCGGGTTATTTTTGACTGACTTTACCTTGTCTTGTTTATATCTTTCGGTTTAAGAACAGATCTTTACCGGAGACTCTTGACGTCAAAGTTCAGTAGGAGGCAACCAAACATGTCTACATAGTTAGAAGCGTCTCGAAGACGTTTTTTTCACTGAAGGCAAACAAGTCAAACAAAATAAAAAAAAAACAACAAAAAACAAAACAAAACAAAACAACAACGACAACAAAACTCCCCTAAAAAATAAGAGTATATAAACAAAGCCGAAAAGACAAGTGGGTTATTTTACTTCAGAAATAATTACTGGCTATTTTTTTTAATGTTTTTTAATGCTTTTGTTTCTTTCTGTTTTCTTTATGTTTTGGAAAATAGAAAACTTCAGTTTGTTTTGTGTTGCTGGAGTTTTGTATCTTATTTGGCTTGATTTTCTTTTTCGTTCTCTTTTTTTCTTTTTTCTACAACAACAATAAAACAATAAAAACACTATATTAACACAAACAATAACAATTTTGAAACATCACCGCTATTACGACAACTATTACTACCGGCGTTTACTCTTCCGTTTGGAACATAACTGTTCAGCATGTTTAACACTAACATCATCTCTATAACTACAGGTGCCTATTATTCTCATTCATAGTAATAATAACTTGACAGGTGTAACACCGTAACTACTAAACTATCTACTATAACTTGTAAGACTATAATTGCAACCAAAAGCTCTATGTTTAGGAAAGTACTAATGTTTGACCAGCCCCAAAAATAATTAAAGGTGAGTGCTGAGGTTTTGAGAAGTTTTCGTGTTATTTGTTCTAGTGAGAAATAACATGCGCAACACATATTATTTGACTGAAAAATCAGATAATAATAATAATAATAATAATAATAATAATAATAATAATAATATGTAACCATTCTATTGGATTACACCATCTACACAGACAGAAAAATTGAAGCAAATAGGGCGTACATTATTGTTAAGAACCAGAAAGAAAAAACTTGCCTATTAATTGAAATGGCATATCCAGCGGATTGCAACATAGCAACCAAGGAATTCGAAAAACTGTCAAAATATAAAGACATGGGAATTGAAATAGAAACATGTGGAAATTGAAAACAAGAACCGTGCCAGTGATAGTGGGTGCACTTGGAATGATAAAAAAATGGAAAAAAAAACACATTGGAAGAATCCCTGGAAACCCCAGCTTAAGAGATATGCAAAAATTGTCTTGTTAAGTACAGCCAACACACTTAGGAGAACTTTGTCTATGTAACGCTAGGGAGGTAGAAAAAACATAAAATGGAGCCATAACAACACAACACAACACGACCTGCCTTAGGTCTTCCCGCAGACTTGTTAGTGCGACCATAGCAGAAATCAAAATATGATGAAAAACATAACAATAATATTTAAATAACAACAAAAACAGTTTTATATCTTCATTTTGTAACTTTTTCTGTAACGATAGACTCGACCGTTGTGGGATATTGTCAAATTGATCTCACCACTTTTAAATAATGAGAAAATCCATTTTTATGCTAAAACTATAGTAAAAGGGCGTCATGCTCTAATATACAGGGTGCGATGGATAAATTACCGTCATATTTTATTTTTTAATTTCTTGCATTTGCGTTGTTTGTTTCGGTTTTGTCGGCTTTACATGAAAGTAGGGACAGTTGTGCACCGTCCGTGAGACAAAGAGCACCGTAACGCAACTCATACCACCAGAAAGTTGAAAATGGTATAATCCACTGCTTAGAATTCGTACCGGAAGTTGCAATAGGAACATTTAAGAGTATTTGGGTTTAAACTTGAGGACAGTGCAGAGAATTCAGAAAGAGGTGGATGATATATTCAGTCATTATCAAGGTGTTTGTCGTGATCATTAATGATGCCGATGTTATGCCTCCATTCATGCTTCCACAGGGTCTCAGACTTAACACGAAGGCCTATATTAAGTGCCCTGAGAAGGCAGTGCTGTTCTGGATAAAGAGAGTGGCTACTTAAAGACCCTATGTCTGGCAACATGACTTTGCTCTATACCACACAAGCAGAACAACACAGTCATGGTTGTCAGAAAATTTCCGTGAGCACGTAACACCTTACATCTTGCCACCTCACTCTCCAAACTATCCCCTTGATTATTATCCGTGAGGCTCAGTTGAGCGAATGACCAAAAAAAAAAAAACTCTTTGTAACACCAAAGATGACCTGAAGCTAAATATTATAGCAGCATTCGCTAACTTAAACAAGGACACTGTCCAGAAGAGTTGCCGGAGATTCTGAAGTCTTCTTGAGGCTGTGGTTAAAGATAAGGCGATTTTACTGAATAAATGTACTCTTTCGTATTACAAGAAATTTTCATGTAATTTTAGTAAATATATCTGTTAAAATGAAATGTCATTGTTATTTTTATTTTTGCAGAATTTAGACAACAATTTTTAGGTGTTCCATACATTCTAACTTGTATCATATTTACACTACGCTAAGAAAATCCATATAAAGGTTATTTGTGCATTTCAACGCGGTGTTAAGTTAGTCTTGCTAGCTGTTACGACTGAGTAGTAAGTTCAATTCTTACTCTGTGCTTTGGGCTTTGTGCCACATCTAAGCTAAGCTTAGTAAATCGGTACAAAAGATTATTTAACTACAAACTTAATATTGACTTTGATTTTATTTTCCTGTCGTTTTTTTAAAAATTTCAACTTTAGTGAAGCCGTCGAGTTACGACAGTAAATAGAAAACAAACGGTCGTTAATATTGGATAAATTCAAAATGAAATTAAAAACTCACCTGTAACAGAAGTATTGGTAAACAAACCAATTACTTTATCTGTTAATCTCCAAGAATTCAACTGTTTTGCACTATGCTCTATTTTTTAAAAAAAGTAATTAATTTTTTATTCATTAATTCGACAGATAATGACAATTGTTTTTCTTTAACAAGAATTTTCAAATATTCAAAATTCCTAGACGAAATTCATAAATATACTGATTAATAAATACACGGAACTTCTCTTCAAATATGTGTATCCACGAACAATAAAGTTTAAAATGATAAAAATTAAACTAAATCTAACCAGCAACCCAGCGATACATATTCTTATTTTACTACTCGTAATAATAATATTTCTAGTATGTGCGTTGTGGTGCAGTGGATATCGACTCGGAACGACAAATCGGGGTGCCGAGTTCGAATTTCAGCACAAATTATCCTTGGGAAAGGTATTAATCCGTCTCTTCCCTCCAGTTATGGGTTAAATAAGAGGGGAGATTGGGTTCTATAATGCCTTGGCTGGCAGCTAGTCTACCTACTGCGGGATAATTTTCTGCCCAGTCAGTCAAGTCTCGAAAGAGACATGATTGCCTAAAGCGTGACTGAGTAAATATAAATCTTGCATTTCCTTGTCTCCACAGTTCTGGATTAAATACCAGTAAAGACTGTGCTCTCTAGCTATGAGTCTAGGAGAAGATTTACGCTGAACCCAAAACCGTAGAGAAAGTAACTGAAACCACAACACTATCTTTCCCAAGAATTCATTAAACGGAATTTATGGAGCGCCATGACTACGACTATTTATGTACTATTTATTAATATCTTTATTTCTGACCTTAAATTGTCTACTCTTGTCTATTGATTTGTGGCAGAGCTAAAGCTACGGTAAAAAACAACTAAGAAATATGAAGGCTCACTTCACAGATGAAAAACTGGAAACAATAGATATGTGGTTATACAGAACGATACTGAGAATTCCAGTTACAGATTGCCTAATTAACGAAGAAACCTGAAGTAAAATGGAATAAAAATTGGACAGTTATGCTCAGAATCAGAAAACGATAACTTAAATTTGTAGCACATAGTGCGAAACGTAGGCTTGGATAATGTTGTGGCGTGTTAGGGCCGGAAAGAAAGACAAAAAAAGAAGGTAGGTAGGTTGAACCAGTTCATTGGAATAACAGAAGAGATATACAAAATAAGAGTGTTATTAGTCAGCAGATAGAAGCGTCCGTCCGAATTGTCAAGTTACACTGCCTCTCGACTGTAGATCATTTGCGAGTGCTTGTTTTGCTCGCCAGCAGTGATCAGCAAAGCGCATTCTACATTCGCGTCAGATCGTAGAAATATCAGTGATGGGTTCATAGAGCTGTGATTTAGTTCGATTTTGTCTCTAAGGTATTGACCATTTATGCGATGACACAGAATGTCTCTTTAATGACCTTTCCCCCTTGATGCAGAACCGTGATAGCGTGATAGTCTCATGAATGTCCGAGCAAGCTCGATTGAATTAATAAGAATAAAGTAATATTATTAATAATAATACTCTGAAAATCTGTTTTATAGAATTTTCTAGTAAAAGCATACAGAACAACAGAAGAAATAAGCCGTATATACTTGTAAAGATCTGCTGTAAATACATGCATAATCATTGAGGTCACTTAGTTAAGTGCCATACGTGTCTCGAAAGTAACAGACTGACTGGGCAGGAGAATATCCCACAGTAGGTTGCCATTACTTTTTGCGGTACCCTCGTTGCCTTCCAAAGCTATAGAACCTAATTTGTTCTGTTATTTAACCATAACTGTAAGGAAGAGACGGATTGATACCTTTCCCAATGGTATTTGCGCGTGAGCGAATGCAAGAAATTCAACTGGAACGCGAACCCGGCTCCCCGATTTCTCATTCCGAGCCGATATCTACTGCACCAGCATGCACATCCTAATCCTTGAGGTAATAATCTGTCTTGATGCAAGTGTCTACCAAATTGTCCAAAAAAATTAAGTAACTACAAGGGTCTAGAAATTGGATTTCAGAAGACGTGACATTTAAAAATTCCGACAGTTTCAGTTGTTTTTGGTGCACTCGGAACCATACCAAAAATGATGCCTTTCGATTACGTAGCGAACTGAGTTTGGTCTAGATGCAGAAGATTTCACTCAAAGATTCCACCTACACACTTAGGAAAGTCTTATAAACGTCATAATACTGGAATTTGCCTAGGCATTCGCATACACTTACACATTTGAATTAATTTCTTCTTTGAAGATTCTTCTGTAAGTTTACTGAATTTTGCACCTGTTACACAATTCTAGTTTTTCAGACTCTCTACTTAATCTGATTACATATTTTAACTCAACATAAATTTTATGTGTCTATATACATATTAATAAAAGTTTAAACAAAATATTCACAATCATACGACACCATACAAGAAAATGAGAGTGATAATAATGTCAGCTATATATTCAACCAATTGTATTAACAATCATGATTTGTTGACCATTGAGGTTTGCAGTCTATTGAGGTTTGAAGTTACCTCAATTTGCTGTCTATTGAGGTTTCAGGTAACATTACTTTGCAGTCTATTGAGGTTTCAAGTAAATCAATTTGCTGTCTATTGAGGTTTTAGGTAACTAAATATGCAGTCTATTGAGGTTTCAGGTTAACCTCAATTTGCAGTCTATTGAGGTTTCAAGTAACTCAATTTGCAGTCGATTGAGGTTTCGGGTAACTTAATTTACAGACTATTGAGGTTTCAGGTAATCTCAATTTGCAGTCGATTGAGGTTTCAGGTTAACCTCCATTTGCAGTCAATTGAGGTTTCAGGTTAACCTCAATTTGCAGTCTATTGAGGTTTCAAGTAACTCAATTTGCAGTCGATTGAGGTTTCGGGTAACTTAATTTACAGACTATTGAGGTTTCAGGTAACCTCAATTTGCAGTCTTTTGAGGTTTCAAGTAACTCAATTTGCAGTCTATTGTGGTATTAGGTAACTCGTAAAACAAACAATCAGATTCAAACACAACAACAACAACAACAACAACAATAATAATAGTTTTTGACTACCATTCATCAAAATAATAGATAAAGTTAATGCAGATAAAAAACGCATGTAAATGTGCTATTTAATTGTAGAGTAGCGGTTATTAGCGCTGTAATTAGAATCAGTGCACAAGGTCAAAATTCTTGCTGAATTTATTGCTTTCACTTTTACACAAATCTGTTTGGGAAAGGTATAAATTCATCCCTTCTACACCTAGCTAAGATTTAAATAGTGACTTAGATTAGTCCCTGTAACCTTGGGTGACAACGAGTCTAAGAGAAAGACAACGTTGAATTGAAAGCCATAGAGAAGGCAACTGGAAGCAACGCCTCTATATTTCCCAAGCTACTGTGGTAATAGAGAAATAAAATATGTAGGGAGCTTCTATGTTTCGAATTAAATTAGTAAAACAATTTTATTCGGTAATTTTCTAATATTTTTTCACCAGTAATAATATTAGTAATAATATTAATATAATCTTCTGATTATTGTTGCGGTGATCATCATGATTATCATAATATATTATCCTTCTTCTTCTTCTCCTCCTCCTCCTCCACATCATCATCATTATTCTAGGTGATATTATCATTGATGAAGGACAATGAAAATTAGTTACAGCATCAGTTGTCTCATATGTTTTCGATTAAATAATGTTTTTGTCAAAGCTTTCCTCTCTGTCTCGCATAGTCAGCGTTCTACATTCTTTTTCCATTGTTTGTATTTCTCCAGATTTGTTCGTGTATATTTGCTTTTCATATATGCACTAAATACATAGCACTTTTCTATTTTTCCATTGATTCATTACTCTTTCGTCTTCAGCTATTTCTATTTTATATTCTCCGCATTAGTATTTTTCTTTCTTTCTTTCTTTCTTTCTTTCTTTTTTCTCATTCTTTCTTTCTTTTCTTTTCTATATAGCACTTTTCTGTTTTTTCACCGATTCATTACTCTTTCATCTTCAACTATTTCTATCTCATATTCTCCTTATTAATATTTCTATTTCTTTCTTTCTTTCTTTCTTTCTTTCTTTCTTTCTTTGTCTTTTACTTACTTTCTTTTTTGTTTTCTCATTCTTTCTTTCTTTTCTTGTTTATCTGTCTTTTTTTCACATTTCCTTTCCTCTATAGTTTTTGTTTTTCTTTTTTTTTCTCTTTGTTGTTTTCTTTGTTTCACTTTTTGTTTTTTTTATTTGTTCTTTCTTCTTGTTTTTTTTATCTTTTTTTTCATTATTTTTTCTCTAGTTTTTTTTCTTCCCTTTTGTCATTTTTTCTTTTATTCTTCCCTTCTTTCTTTCTTTTTCTCTAAATTGTTTTTTTTTCTGTTTATGTTTTTTTTAATTCTTTATTTCTTGCTGTTGTTTCTTCTGCTGCCAAGCTAGAATGAATTGATCTATAAACATAAGCCACTCACCGACAAATCGATAGGTCGATTGTGAATTGCGCATTTTTTCTTGTTTTTTTTTCCAGCGATTTTATTTCAGTTTACAATGAACAGAACCGTGAGACTGTTAGCTTGAGGTGTATAACGGTTGAGTAGCAGGTATGGAGAGGAATACAGATCGAAGACTCAATCAATAAAGGCCTGATTATTTGATTCATGATTCACCGATTGCGATTAATACAAACAGTAGAAATCAATTTAGGATCTTCAAAAACAATTTTTTTTTTAATCATTTCTAACTCAACGTCTTTCTTTCTTTCTTTCTTTCTTATCATTTTTAGATGAAATTATTTCAGATTGTTTTTGTTAATCCACCCTCGTGCAATTTCACTAATTTCTTTCTTTTTACAAAATTCTATCTTCTCATCTCTTTCCAGGTTTTTGTTGATGTTCGCTTGCATTTTTTAATCCTTCGTTTCTTTGCTTTTTATAGAAATTTGAATATTTTCTTTAAAGTCAATGTTTAGTTAATAAATGCTTTCTACCTCTAATTTTTTGATGACATTTTATCTTCCTTTGTTTCCTTTCATGCAATGTTTACTCAGACATTTTTCATTGAATTTCTGTTTAGAATACTTTTTATAATGTTGGTTTCTTTTCTCGATGGAAAATACAATGACTTACAAATTCGTATAAATTGCTGTTTCTCTCTTCAGTATGAAATGTACACACAAGTTCATATAAAATCTACCTTTTGTCTTTCTGTTCATAAAACACAAGTACGCACGTGTTCACATAAAATTTTTATTTTTTTATTTCTTTTTACTCTTAAGAAATAAGTACACAGATGTACATATAAAATGTTAGTTTTTTTCTTTTCTTTACTTTTACTCATATAACACAAGTACACACATATAAATTGAAGTACATATGAGTTCATAAATCCCTTTCTTTCTTTCATTTTCTTTCTTTCTTTCTTTTTATTTCTTTCTTTCCATAAAATACAAGTTCATTTAGAAAGTACATATATATTCGTTTATAAATGCATGCATTTATGCAATGCATACATCTAGCTAATTTTTTGTCAGTTTTACACGCTTTCTGATTCTACGACTGAACATAGTCTAACAGCACTCTACCAATTTAATTCCCTATTTAATTCAGCTTCAACTAGCTTACATGATAACTAATTTACTATTTTGTTCGTTATCTATATCTCTGTCCGTTTATTACGGGTGAAATAACAGGGCAGACTGATCACTTTACGCGTGGCTGCCAGTTAGTTTCATATCCAAAATCTGTTTCTAGTCTAGCCATTGAAAAGATTAACGAAGTCACAATTAACTGTGGTTTTGCGACTCTATAATTTTTACTGAGGCTGAAAAAATATCGCTCCCATCAGTACTAATTGTTTGTTTGTCAAGTATAATGCTTGAAAAGTGTAGAGCCCCATGTAAATTTTTAGCAAACACCAAAGCTTAGTCTGCGAAACTAGCTTAACCACAACGTCAGCCTCTTCTTTCTATCGCAATATTTTCTATCCGAAACTGCATCTGACACAAGGTTGCAAGTCAGAGCGAACTAATTAACATCGTTACCATCTTTTAAACAAGTGTGGGAAACGTTACACTGCAGTACACAAAAAGATAATTTGCTAAGCATAATCTGATACAATGCACCAAATATTGAAGATTGATTAAAGTTTCAAAACATCTGAGTCGTAATGACCTACAAGATTTGTTTGGGGATGATTAATCTGTACTCTTTCCTGATTCTATCTATCTATCTATCTATCTATCTATCTATCTATCTATCTATCTATCTATCTATCTATCTATCTATCTGTCTGTCTGTCTGTTTGTAAATAAGAGAGGTAAACATAACTTTAAGGCAACAGTTATTAACACGTGTATAGTGGCACTGCTGTAGTATAAAGCCGCAGGTAAGCCACCGGAGTGAAAGTTAACAGACATGGACGTAAGAAAACCTTGAAGTCCAGCATTATGTTTCGAAAGATAACACAATGCTTTCAA
Source organism: Ascarosepion bandense (assembly GCA_037127315.1). NCBI lineage: Eukaryota > Metazoa > Mollusca > Cephalopoda > Sepiida > Sepiidae > Ascarosepion > Ascarosepion bandense. The sequence continues at coordinate 614,450 of JBBBDQ010000305.1, forward strand.
CTAGTGTAATTGAAATTGACAAAAACAAACACACTTTAACCTTGTTTTTACCAAATAGAATATCTCTGAAGACACCTAGCCGTAGAGTGCTGATTAGCAATCTAACCTGACAAAATATTACTATTAAAATGAGTTCAAATCTGATAAGGTGACCCACAATTCAAGTCTTGTACTTGACAAGTTAAACCTAATTGGAAATATAAAAAAACCTCTAATTAAATCTGAGGCGCTACCATAAAATATTATAGTGTCTGTTTAGGGTCTGCGTAACATTATCCGAAAAATGAGCCAATAAGAAATTATATGGCAAGTTGAGGTCTACCTTAAACGCATCGGCACTTTCTTCTATTCTGATTTTCTTTCACCTCTAACCAAATCTTGCAAAGCTAAGAATCGTTAGAGAATGGGTCACAGGACCAGGTTTTAATGAAACTAGAAGCTTCTAATTCTGAACTTGCAACGCTATCATCATAAAAGATGTGATCATTAAAAAAATTCAATTCTTGGAGAACGAGATAAAGCCGACGACAATATAACTTCTATATCTATAAAAGTGACGACGGTATACGTTGTGTAAGTACTTGTTTGTTTGATAGATTTGACTTAAAGTCTGCATTTTGCGGTTTATCTCAATAGTAGTTGCGCTCAGATGAAGATCAAAATTTTAGAACACTAACGACATCTCGAAATTTATTAGAAAGCTTAAACATTAGGGGTAGAAAAATATATATTATCATCCCACAAAGTCAGGGATTAGTTTATGTACTGATTATAATATAGAATCAATCACCCCACTTTATATTATCTATATCAATATATGTTGCTCCTCCCTCTCCCGCCCTAATCCAATAGAGACATTCTACATTGTTATCTATATCTATAAAAGTGACGAGGCTGGACGCTGTGTAAGTATTTGCTATGTAAATTCATCATATGTTTTTTATTTTTATTATTCCTTAAACTACCCGAGTGAAACCGGGCTAACTTGCTAATAATATAATATAATATAATATAATATAATATACATGCACGCACACACACACTGGATGTATTTGGACAGTAGTGGAAACTTTTAAAGAAATTTTGTTTTCTAATTAGACAATCTATCTATCTATCTATCTATCTATCTATCTATCTATCTATCTATCTATCTAATTATGAAATGTATAATTAGCCAGCAATAGTTATTGTTAAGGTATTTACTTAAAGCGACAGGAATGGTTTAACTCTTTATAGTTTTCTTCCAGTTTTCGAATGATTTATTAGACTTATAAATTAAGAATAAACTATGAATAATTCAAGTTTTTGTACTGCTTTAGTTTTCTCATATGTTCCAGTCACTGTCAAGGACTAAATGCTGTCAGTATCTTAAACAAAGTTTTTGGGCTATGAAGAGATATTTTTGGAACGTCACATTTTAAATCTCTCACGCTCCTTCTCTCTCTCTCTCTCTCTCTCTCTATATATATATATATATATATATATATATATAATGTGTGCCACAACTACATAGCAAATGTTTAATTATATAACAGACATGTTTTCTTCTAGTCAAGGGAAAAACGTTATCCTAATATTGCAACGACATTCATGAGAAGGATACTAATGATTTTGAGGACCTAATGCATGATACAATTGAAATAAAAATATTGAAAACATTTAAAATGTTGAAATTATAAATTTCCCTATTTTAGCAGACATTATGTGCAATATATATATACAGCGTCATAGAAAATAACTTCCTATTTTAAGTTTAATGAACTCTCCCGTCTTTTAAAATTTATAGTTAGACGGGAAAGTCCATCATACATAAAATAGGGAGATACTTTTAAATCTTCATATATATATATATATATATATATATATATATATATATATATATATATATATAAAATGGACACTCCCGTTGGTTTCGACGTATGAGGATCTGACAGCCTAATTGTTTCAATCATGAAATTTTGCGGCAATCTTAGGTGGCACTTAAGAACCGCTAGTTATTTATAAAAGAGGCAACATGAAGGAACAAAAATTGATTTCACAGGATAATTATCAATAATCAACGAAATAATCTACGGACACCTGATGATGAGCAGAGGGAATTTAGTCGAAACGTTGTGTATATTATAACACCTATATCAACAAAGATGAGAACAAAAGTTCGAAATAATTCTAAGATTATTGTGAGAAAAGTCTCGATTCCTCCATTATTACACCTGTTAAACAGGTCTACGTTAGATATCTTATCCAGAAGGTTAACTCCACAAATTACACGCAGAGAGCTTTTATGGAAAACATCCAACTGGCGTATATGGTACCTGTATGGTACCTGTATGGTACCTGTATGGTACCTATATTCACGACTCTGAATCGTACACAAGGATGGTAAGAATAACAAATCTGTAAGCCCACATTTTCGTATCCAGTCGAATATCCCGCTCATTCCACAAGCGATGGCGATGTTTCCCAAAAACACTGGTAGCCTTAGGAATCCGATGCATGAATTCATTATCTAAGGTTCCGCTGTAGTTGACTTTGCTAACAAGATAGGTGAAAGACTTTACATAGTTTAGGGCTTTGTCTTCTAATTTCAATGATATCTGGAAATTTCTAGAGTGTGGTTTTTGTTTCTCATCACAGAATTGCTTCTGAGTAGGACAAGCTTGGTGCACTACTTCATTTTTCTTTATACTAAATGTAAGACCAAAGGATTTGGAGGCAGCAAAGAAACGATTTATTAGATGTTGGACCTCCTCAAAGGATGTCGCAACAGCATCATCAGCAAACGACAAATCACGAACTTGACGCCGCTCTCTGTGTCTGCGAACGAATATTTCAGCATCACAGAGAAAAAAAGGGCAAAAAGGATAGAGGCCATCGCACACTATTGTTTGGTGCCAGTAGTGACATCAAAGAATTCTAACATCATGACATTAAACAGGATATTAGCTTCCATTCCTTCGTGAAAGGAGATGATGAAATTTAGCATGTTTTCAGGGATGCCGAGTTTCTTCAAGACCTGCCAAGGAGCCTCTCGATTTACAGAGTCAAATGTCTTCATCAAGTTCACAAACATCATGTACAACTCCTGTATATATATATATATATATATATATATATATATATATATATATATATATAATCCAAAAGAAAAAGCAGCAAAGTAAATCCGAAAGACCCGATCCGAATTAATATTAATATTTTAACATTAAAAAATGATACAGGTGGAGGGCTCTATGTAATTAAAATTACAGGGCCAATTATGAAATAAAATAAATTTCGAAGTTCAAAACCGTTGAATGATCATTTAGACATGAAATCCCTAAGAGAGTTTTCACATCTCATCGGCAACTTTTCATATTCAAAATGAAATAAAAAAAAATTAAGATTTTACCAGCGGAAGTTCAAAAATTTACTAGATAGCAATCAATGTTTATTTTTAGATTTTGGACAACATTATTTTAGATTGATATATATATTTTCCCAGCACCTAAAAAATGTTTTTAAAAAATATTTTAAAAATATTTTTAAAAATTTTTTTCCCTCCCTCCTTTTCTCTTCCACCCCCCTTTTCCACTCTCTCTTTCCATTTTGTTTAGCTCACTTCTCAGTCAAACACCACTTCTTATTTCTTCCGTTACCCGCCTTCCCCTTTGTAAAGCTAGACAAAGCCAAATTTTTAAATTTTTCACTTACTACTCAATCTAATAGTAATGTTGTCCAAAATCTAAAAATAGACATTGATTGCTATTTAGTTTTTCTGTGACGTAAACTTTTGAACTTCCGCCGTTAGAATCATAATTTTTTTAAATTTCATTTTGAATATGAATAGTTGCCGATGAGATGTGAAATTTCTCTTAGGGATTTCATCTTGAAATGATCATTCAATGATTTTGAACTTCGAAATTTATTTTATTTCATATATATATATATATATATATATATATATATATACATTTCGGAAACCGTTGAGGGTTGTATTATTACTAACTATCAAGTCAATGTGGCTTAGGATGCAAGCGTACTGTAATTGTTCAAACTGTTGATCATACTAGATTATACCTTTTCTCGTAAAAAATGTGATGAAAGTTTTCTCAGAAGTAGGTTTTGTGGGTGTTGAATATTCATAGAAGAAAAGTGTCCAATATTGGAAATAGACCGTTTATAGTCGTTCGAGACCACATTGGAACGTGAAACGAAAAATAACAATGCAGCATTGATTCTTTTGTAAAGATTATTTATATCTATAACATACTTATATAATATACACAAAATCTTGTATGACAATATATATATATATATATATATATATATATATATATATATATATATATATATATATATATAATTAGTTAGTTTTGGGTCATACTTTGATTAAACCAGTACACAGTTTTATTAAAAAGTCTTCACTATATTTATATTGTAGAACTTTAGAAATTGGAAATGAGTTATTTCCGCAACATAGTTTCCAATCTTTTGGTATCTTCTGACGATTTACAATAACTGATTTTTCCGTTTTTCAAACGCACCAACAGGAATGTTTTTACAGCTGAGCGACCGAAATTTTCAAACAACTGAAAAGTTTCGTCAAAATTAGAAAGAAGTTATCCAAGGATCCTACAACAATTTCAATCATGTTTGCATGATCCTAGTATGTAGTTAACGGTATGATTACATTTGGACATAAGTTTTGATCTTTCATTTTGTATTTTTTTTCGTTCTTGGAGTAACATAAGAGCTAACTTTTCCTCCTTGTACAATCTGCATGCATAGCCATCGTTGTATGGCTTGGATATTATAACTATACTCCAAGTTATATTAGGATCTTTTCTCTTCGTCAATTTTAATTTCCACATGTGGCTAAGCAGTTTGATACAATTTTTGAGGTTTTCCAGTTTAAATTTTGATCTATGATTATTCAATCTGTTTTTAAAACTGTCTTTGGTAAACAATAAATATGTTTTTCTTTGTTCATCTATATCGTGTACCTCTGCTTTGTAAATAACTCCTTCTGTTTTACAAAGTCCGTTAAGTGGGCATTTGTTTTTTCCTTACAGTTCCTTGTTAATGATATTGTTTTGTATGTTGTTATTTTAGTTTCTGACGTTTTGTTTTTATGTAGGTTACTAGTTCAGCTATAACTTAATTTGATTGAATTCTCATGGAAAATTATATATATATATATATATATCCGAATTGCAAAATATAATTGAAGTGTTGTTGATTTTTAAACGTATAAATCATTCGTACATATATATATATATATATATATATATATATATATATATATAGATACGCATAAATATTGGATAGATGTTATTTTTTGTTATAACTCTAGTTTATGTTCGCCATTTTGCCTGATATTTGGTAAGTAATATCTCGTAAAGTGGTTTTAGTTGTATGTGGAAGGAAAATTAGAAACTGATGGTTGAATTTAATTTTTTTGTTATCAAAGTTCAAAATTTCCCTATGGAAAAGTATTGGATACATGACACTTTTTTCAAATTTCCAATCGAAACTTTTTATTTTATAAGGTTTTAATATTGAAATTTTTGATAGTATTGGAATGTTATTTCTGACCAATCAGAGAAGCGCACAGTTGCTTACAAGATAGTACTACTATTCATCTAACTCTTTGATGTGAATTCTGCAATTCAAGGATTAAAAATGGCAAAAACTAAAGAGTTATCCAGAGATATGTGAGATAGAATCTTTGAACGTCACAAAGGAGGAAAAGGTTACCGAAACATTAGCAAAGAAATGAATGTAGCACTAAGTACAGTAGGAAATATCATCAGAAAGTATAAGACGTATGGCAACGGTACAGCAAACCTTCCAAGAAATGGAAGACCGAGAAAAATAAATGAGAGGACTTCAAGATGGATCAGCAGAAATGTGCAATAAAACACCTTCATTACTCGTTCTGAAATTAAGACTGATCTTGAGGGTGCTGGAATTAATGTAAGTAAGAATACTGTGAGCAGAGCTCTATATCGTACAGGCTTTCATTCAAGATCACCAAGAAAAATGCCTTTACTAAAAACCAAATATGTCAAAGACCGATTAAAGTTTGTTGAAACTAATGAAAAGAAAGGTATGCAGTTTTGGGAAAAGGCAATCTGGTCGGATGACACGAAAGTTTAACTATTCGGAAGGAACACAGCGACAAGTGTTTGGCGAAAAAATAGCACTGTCTTTAATAAGCACAATACCATCCCCACAGCTATGTTCGAGGGTGGTTCCATTATGATATGGGGATGCTTTTCATCCAAGGGCACTGGTGAGTCACAAGTTATCCATGGTAGAATGAATGGTATCGTGTACAGGGATATTCTAGAGAAGAACTTTCAGAAATATGCAACTTCTTTAGGACATGGTCGGACTTTCGTACTTCAACACGACAATTTTCCCAACCATACCGCAAAACTTACAAAGGAATGGTTTGAAAATAATGGTATTAGTCCTCTCAATTGGCCAATTCAGTCTCCTGACTTGAATCCAATTGAGAATTTGTGGAATACTTTGAAGGTTAAAGTGTTAAAGCTCATAAGCGGAATCCACAGAATATCAAGCAATTAGAGGAATTATGCAAGGAAGAATGGAGTAAAGTAACGGTGGATCAGTGTGGAAAACTTGTGGCCAACAATAGAAAGCGACTGGAAGCAGTTAAACAAAACAGAGACTACGCAACAAAATATTAAATTGATGTAGCCAATACGTTTGCATAGAGGAATTTTGAACTTTGATAAAAGAAAAAAATGAATTCAACCATCAGTTTTTAATTTTCCTTCCACATACGACTAAAACAACTTTACAAGATATTACTTACCAAATATCAGACAAAATAGCGAACATAAACTAGAGTTATAACATGTATACAATACTTATGCGTGTCACTTTATATATATATATATATATATATATATATAAAGAGAGAGAGAGAGAGAGAGAAAGTAATAGATAGATAGATAGATAGAATAAAACAACAAAAATTAAGGCGTTTATATGCGCAGATATGTTTGCATTATCATACATCTGCAAAAGCTGCATCTACGATATTGTGCTAGCTTCCAAATAAATATATTTTAAGTAATATATTTATGTATGAGTATACAGATATGTATTTGAATGAGTACAGCCATATATAGATATATATGTGTGTATGTGTGTGTATGTATGTGTGTCGGTTTTACTTACCAGACGAGGAAACCAGTAAATCGAAATCATAAAAATAACAGATGGCAATAAACAGCTTAAAGACATTGGCAACAAAATAATAACAATACTGTCCGCGATAACAATACAAATCAGAAAGAAAACACCTTGAAGCAAAAGAATAAAATTTGGTGAAGAATCGGGACAGAGAGAGTGAAAGGAAGAAAGAAAAAGGAAGAAATACGTCACTTCCGGCATGTAAAAGAATCACCACTAAAATAAAGTTCATTTTCTATTCTTAAAATATGAACTCCTAGACAACAACTTCTCCCCAAAACCCGAAAATATAACAAAGCAAAAACAAAATGAAGAAACGATTTTCAGACAAATAACTCATTCATACAAAAATGGCGACCTTTAAGAAGCTTTCAGGAAAATCTTTACGCCGCTTTATTTTTGGTTTTCTCTCTTTAGTCATCTGAATTCTCTTTGCTTTTGCCATCTGCACATCCGCACACATTACTGCTAATACTCAAGTGTTTTCATTAAAATTTTAAAACAATTTATTCTATGAACAAATAAAACGAACAAAAAGTTTTCATAGCAAAAATCAGAAAATCAAATTCTCATCATTTGTCAATAAACAGATTGTGTTTTTCAATATAAACGATTGTTTTAATCGTTCACATTGAATAAATGAAAAATACATTCGACAATCTCCGGAAGCGAAGGTTGGTGTAGGAATTTAAATGCTAGAGTTTAACATTATGTTCGAACCTTTTCTTTTCAATCAAACAAGGATTCGTTGAGAGGAAATCAAAGCTTATATCATAAGTGGGCCATTTTATGTCTGTTTTGCAGCAGCTTTAAAATATTTGAATGACTTTCTATTTTGCATCCACATTAAGTGATGTTTGTTTCCAGTGATTCCAAGTTTACACTATCTGCGTTCTGCGTTCCTTTTGCAATAAATAATCACTGAAGTAATTCTAAAGAGGATTTTAATTAGACGTGATAAAGAAGTAATTTAGTGCAAATATACGTGCTGCATCCTCGCTAACCGTTGCACTTTGACCAGCAGCTTTAATTCTTGTTCTTATTACTTTTTTAATGTCAAATTTCCGGCGCTTGTTTAAGTTAAGCGTTTTAACGTTCTTGACCGAAAATATTGTCACATCACTCTCCGAGTACAGTTCGCACTATACCCATGATCGGGTCATCGACAACTAATCCATTTCCCCCACCCGAATTTTCTGGTGAGAAGGGTATCTAGATACCTAGTGCAACTACCTGTCAATGGGCGGATGAACATTTTTCGGGGTAAGTAGTTATCTAGCACAGTGGGGTATACTGGGCTCCATAGCAAGTATGCAAGCAGTGCGGTGATTACATGGCATTGAAAGGTGGTTCGTTTCCCGCACATGGAATCAATGACCACGTTTCCTGTGACCAAGACGGGTTTTTACGATGAAGGATATTGATTGTAGCTTGACTTGGAAGGTGGCGGTTTCTGCTAACTCTATTTTCCCAAGATACCCTACTCATGAAAGAAACAACCCCGGGTTTCCACCAAGAGTGTGGATAGAACTGGTCAGTTCTTCAGCTGCGCAGCGACCGTACAACGAGATTCGATCAGATGACTGATAATGGATCGAATTGATAACTAGTTTAAATTCAGATATGTTTTTTAGAGATGAAATATTTCGGAATGTCTCGTAAAATTTTATTCTGTTCAAATGTTATTGCATTCTAAGATAAATATGAAAAAAAAACAACAACAAAAAAACAAACAAACAAGCAACAAATAAAAAATGTAAAGCGTGCATGAATTCAAGCTGGGGCCAAATTGAAGCTGAAGCGTATTCATTATTCAGACTATTGTCCTCATCTTTGTTGACATTTATACGACGTTTCGGTTGTTTTACGCTCCGGCCTTCTTCAGGCGCTAGGAATGTTTAATTAAACAGGATTTAACTATGAAACCAATAAAATGTAAACGGAAATTCTACTCCATCACCTACTTTTCTTGCAATTCCCGCCTGTGGAATTCCCTTCCGTTTACTTGCTTCCCCGACAGCTACAATCTCCAAGAATTTAAATGTAAAGTAAATAGTCATCTCCTATCTCACTAACCTGCATCCTCTCTCTAATGCTGCTTTCTCCGTCCGCTCTACTCTCATCGGTATTCGTATCCTTCTCTTACCCATTTCCTGACATCCCCTATAATGTTCCCGTTCTCATAACCTTCCTCCAATGTATGCCTCGGCAAAACAGTGGCAGTAAAATGCTTTGCTTGGGGCGATATGATTATAAAAATATATTAACACACTTTACATCGTTCGAAGTGTTGGCCTAATGCTTATTACTATATTCACGACGCTTCGCTTAGCTTACATCTGTCTCTTCTACAAATATTTTCATGGTAACTGCTCTGAAGAGACTTTTACTATGATGGCAAGTTCACGTGAATTTCAGTGTTCTACTAGATTGGTATCTAGGTTCCACCCTTTTGCCGTTAAAATAGTTAAATTTAACCGCCACTTCTACTCGATCAGTTTAGTTTCTTGCACTGTGGAATTCACTTCCGTTTACTTGCTTCTCTGATAGCAAGTAAATTTAAATTTAAAAATTTAAATGTAACGTCAGTATTCATCTTCTATCTTCTTGAACCCTGTTCGTTTTTTATCCTTTCTTCAATACCCCTGTACTCAGTCTTTTATCTTACTGTAATTTTCTGCGCACTAATGGAAGGCCTTCTTTGCTTGCGGTGAAAATGATTAAAAAACAGAAGCAATAAGCAACATTTAACTATTTAACCTCGCTCCTTATTTCTGATTTTCTAGACGCATTTACAAACTCATTAGATATGCTGATAACTGTTTCATTTCGTTTTTTTCAACTTTCAATAGGTCCTGTGTGTGTTAAATTTTCAAAACCTTTTGTTCTTATTATGTATCTCGGAAATCTAAGCGCTATAAAGAAAAAAAGAAAAATCGACGGAAACCGACGCGAGAGAAGTTCTCTTCCTTGGAACAGATTCCACGCACCGTCGAAAACAACTATTGATATTTTGTTTTTGCATTTTCATAATTATCCTTATAAATTTCAGTAAACTTTTTCTCTCTTTCCTTAATAATGATAATAATTGTTGTAATAATACAAATGCGTAGTATTCTTAACATACTTTTTACAAGGAATGCAATAATATTAACCGATATTATAATGTTCTTAAATCAAGCAGCCCATTCCCAAAGGCCAGGCTGCTCATTGGAAAGGAAAAATGCTAAAATAGAAAGAAATATTAATTGAAGAGTTATTATTTATTTTCTTTACACTGGGATTATTTTTCTCATCTTTATTGTCCTCATCACATGTGTTTTGATCATTGTGCACAGCCGCTTTGTTGACGTACTTATCGATCCGGCTAAACTTCTCTTTCGTTTACACAGGCTTGTTCAGCCACTATAGCCCACATAAATTACTTTGTCGTAGTTCCGATGACAACAGACGTATATGTCCGCCAAAAAAATAAATAAGTAAATAAAATAAAACAAATAAAAATATAAAATAAAATAAACAAATGAATAAATAAATAAATAAATAAACGTGTCCTCAAAGTGGTTAAGTCTTTTTTACTAATAGAATGAAGCATCGTATAGCCTCTAACAAGTCAGTGTTCTCGACAGGCTCCAAAGGAGAATCTGTAATGTGACTTAGCTGCTCCACTCCAGCCACTTTCGCACCCACGGGATGTGGCTTCCCTCTGTATGTTCTATAAATATTTTCATGGCTTCTACTCCGACGAACTTATGTCACTGGTGCCCTTGCTGCATGAGTTTACTCGTGCAACCAGACTGGCAACTGGGTTCCACCCATTCACAGTTAGATCAACCAAATTCAGCCTACAATTCTACTCCATCAGCTTCTTTTCTTGCACTTCCCGCCTGTGAAACTCTCTTCCATATTCTTGCTTTTCTGACGGCTACATTCACCAGAAATTTAAATGCAATATAAATACCAATTTTTTAATCACTTGACTCTAGTTCTTTCTACATTACTCTGTATATCATTTCCTTTCTCTCTGCCTTTGCAACTGTCATCACACCTGTATTCCCATCCTTCTCTTGCTCCCTTCTCTGAAACCCCCAGTAACTGGTTCGTCTTTCTCTTTACTCTCCTCCTATTTAATCTTTTTCTCTCATGTAGCCCTCTGTGCATCTATGACACTTTCATTCAAGTGTCAAAAAGTTGACAGGCGAAATTAATTAAATGAAAATTAATTAAATGAAAATTAATTAAATTAAAATTAATTAAATAATAATTAATTAAATCATTATAATAATTATTTTATTAAAGCATTATGAAAATAAGTTCATTCTGGATATCCAACATTTTTAAGAACCAGGTGTAGTAAACCGAGGTCATTAAGTATAAAGATATCTAGACCCAAGCGGAAGGCTGACCTATAAACTGTCACTAAAACAAAACACTCTGCAGGTGTAATGGCATGTCAAACAATTACTTCAATTTCAAAATATAAGCATATTTTGAGCGTGGCAAACAGGTGGGTTGCTTCACCCTGGGATTGGGTGCAAGTATGGCACAAGGTAATAAATCATTGATCAACCAACCACAGGGCCTGCTTCTTGTTAGCCCACCCCGATGACTGCAACTAATTGGCTGATTATCTTAACCAAACGGATGCAACCCGGGGGGGGGGGGGTGTTACGACGACAGCCATTGGCCGGTGATCCCTATTGGCTGACCAATCAGGGGCTAATTATTCGGGATTCGGACCCATAAATAGAGAACACCCAGAGCAAAAAATCGAGTCGGTCATTCTTCGCTACCCAGAACCGAATCCGTTGCCACTGCATACTCCATCAATGACACTGCCTAATTGAAATTAAGATTTTTTCGAGTTAAAGAAACTTTTTCCGCCAGTCATCTACATTCACCCCTCACTTCGCGATGTTAGTTTTTACTTGATAAGAAATTATTGTATACTAGTATAAATAAATGTTTGTTACTGTTTATAACGCTTTTCTTCATTTCTTTGATAGTGTGGCAACTATTCTTCTACTCCGACGCCAAATTCAACACTCTATCGACTGAATTGTATCCATCACCCCTTTCGCGGATCTTAAGAAACAACGTGAGCGCGGAAGGGGTCAGAGAACATCCAGTCTGGAACATGTGGTAATCACTAAAGCATCGACCAACCCGGTATCGGGAAGATATTATACCACACATCAGTGGCGTTACCGCCTTGCTTGGGGTGATTAAAAAAAGTTTGGTTCTCGTGACTACTGGCGGCTCTGTAGTAGAGTTAAATGAGAGTATTTTTTTTTATTTCTTCTCTCTTCATTCAATTTGAGGTGTTATCTTCTGTTGGTATAGAAAAATGTTTTGCACGTAAATTCTGTTCAAATTCTACTCTTGACTCATCTGAAGTATTTTTGCTTGACTGTCCATTTAGAACTGAGTCTCTATTGAGTGATATGCATGACTCTGTCCATTGATTTTGCAATCATCTTCAAACTAGATTCTCACAAAGCGTGTAGACTTATTGGTATCCTTGCAATAGTTCTTAAGAAATGTACTCTCGAACTGATACCCGTTGTCTTTAAACGCTACAATAGATGTCTTGCAGCTTCTTGCTTTTCTGTTTGTTTGAAATCCTCCTCTATAATTCCAGTCTTTAAAAAAATCAGAAAAACTGATCCTTCTATCTGCCAATTTTGTTCCTACGGCTTTTGGCAAAATATTAGAGGTTTAGAGCTTATGAAATTTTATTATTAACTTTGAATTGGTTAAGTATCTCCCCCACCACCGAGCAGAGTCTTCTCTCAGATAAGCAATATGGCTTTCGCATCTGTAGGTCAACTGCTGATGTATTAGCGATATTGACAAAAAGAGTCTTTCAAGCTTTAGATAAGAATGGTGAAGCTAGGGGTGTTGTTCCTTTGGATATCTCAAAAGCATTCGACTGGGTTTGACATACTGATCTTTACAATTTGAAAGCTTATGGTATTTCCGGACGAATTTGTTTTTTATCTGATTCAGTTTTTCTTATCAAATCGTAAATTAAAGATTGTCTTTAATCGCCATCCTTCAAGATTTTTTGTATTGATGCAGGTAGCCGCCAGGGCTCTACACAGAGAATATGTTTTTAATTTTTCATCAGCGGCTTTCCTGTTGCCATCGGTTCTCACTCAGTATCTATATTGATGACGCAACTTAATCTTGTTTTAATGATAAATTGGATTAGTTCGATAAGGTTAAATTGACAGCTGATCTAAAAAGTACTTACAATCAATTGTTAACTGGGGCAAGTCGTAAATTTAACGCCTCAAAAACAAAACTGCTCTTTTCTAATCACCTCAGAGAACCATTTTTGTTTTCCATCGTCATGACTGATGCTAACCTTTACAAAAGTGGCACATTGCTTCGTCTCTCGTCTAATGTATTCCACTAACATGAAGTGGAAGGATTATAGTGAATCAATTGGTAGTTCTGCCGCTAGAATAGTTGGTTCATTGTGTTCTTCTAGATGATTTCTTAGATAGAATCTATCTTACGCATTTATAAGTCTTCCATTCGTTCTTGCTTTGAATATTGCTGCCACATCTAGTCTGGTACTTCTGCTATATATTTCAATGTTCTTGATAAAATCAAAGAGGAAAAAGAATTATATGCAATGTTGTTGGTCCTGACATGGCATCTTGACTTCAGTCACTTTCAGAATGCCGTAGCGTAGCTTCTCTGTGACTTTTCTATAAACACTTTCATGGTAAATATTTTGAGAGTCTTTGTTCTATGGTACTTAGACTTTAAGGATTTAAGCCTCGTACTCCGTTGGCGGAAAGGTCCTTTTACAGTTGAAATGGTAGATGCAATCGAAAGTTATCTGATAATAATTTATTCTGTTGTACTTATCGCTTGTGGATCGCTCTTTCAGTTTTTTGTTCCTCAGTCACATTTTATCTTCCAAAATTTAAATGCAATGTCAATCGTTACCTTCTATTTTCTTAATACCTCAGTAAACCTGTGGCTTTATTGAACTACTTAGTTAACCTTCGGGGGGAGACTAGATTGTTCCCCTCCTCCTGTATCGAGACATCTGACTTTGTTGTTATTTATCGCTGCTCACTTATTGTTGCTTCCATTGAGTCTAAGTCTATCCAAGATTACAGTTACTATGTGACCATACTCATGGAACAATGCCTTAATCTATTAGGTTACTGATCGTTGGGAAAAATCTGTGCTTCCAACTTGAGGCCTTAAACCTAATCTTTTTGCTGCTATCATTCTTGTTTTCAATAACCTATTTTCTCAGGACGTAGATGTGTTTCTTGACATAAGTAATTGAACAGGCACACTATGTCACCAAATTTACCATCAACCTGTAGAAAGGACGATGGCGAGGGCACAACGATGTAGACAAATGGTCAAGTGTAGATGGTGTAAAATCGTCATCTTAGAAATTCAAAGATAAATTGAAAGATTATATTGTGCAATTTTCCAGGTACGGCGGGCTTGCTTAACTTAAAAACCAGCATTCGAAATTTGGTTTCTTTTTTGCTTTCTTTTTAACACTGCTTTCTCGTAACAATAGAAATTTCTCCACTATTTTAGCGACGATGCAGATTAATATTTTCCTGAGCATTAGAACTTTTCTGTTCAGCTGAGTTATTTGATTTCGGTATTATGATAATAACAATTGCCGAAAAGGAAATATTTGTTGTAAAGATTCTTAAAATTAGTTTTGAATAATCAAAGAGACGTGCTTGCAGGCAAAACAAAAACAAAAAAAAATAATGTAGTAACACTCTTCAATTATCTGAATTTCTTAGATGAAGTACTGTTATTATTGATTTTCATATTTTATCTATCTTGCTGATTTTATTACAATGGACATTTTAAAAATGCTGAAGTAACGTGCATTGGGCGTTTTGACGTGGTGCAATGGCTAGCGAGAATGTCTCGATCCTCACTGGATAGTCAATGCTTTGTGTTACATTTAAGCTAAGCTTTATTTTTTTAATCATATCACCCCGAGCAAGGCGATAACGCCACTGATACGCAGGGTGCTACGTAAGATTGAAAAGCTTGGAAAAGAGAAAGCCGGAAACCACAACCTAAACCGGGAAGAAGGGATGAGCCTCATCACCTGTTCAATAGACGTAGGTGGAGTATGAACCGGGCGATAGTTTAGACTATCTACTCCAATTGAAAAAAAAAGAGTAAAAAGATAGGAATAGAGAAAGCCGGAAACCACATACTGAACAGAGAACAAGAGATGAGCCTCTTCAAGCTTAGTTAATTGCTGAAGTAACACACGTCAACGGAGCCAATTTTCGCTTTCTACATCCTGATGCGCTTTTAACCAATGTTTGATGTTGAGGACGATCGCCAATTCAGCAAGATTATTCTGGTAGTGACATGTGAGATGCTAGCATAACCATCAATGCCTCTTAAACAGTTTTGTTTATCCGATTTTATTCGCAAGGCCTGTGTCAGCCAGTAGAATTGGTTTTCAGGTATCGCAAGATTGGATCGTCTTTCTTGACCGAAATTATCAAGATCACTTTTTTGACAAATCGATCTTCGTGAGATTCGAAATTGAGTCTTTAGGTTGTATTGATTTATTGATTTGCTTATAAACACTTTATAGGTTATTGAAATCCGAAATATTTTTTGGATTGTAAGAATAATTATTATTTGTGACAGCAAATACTGGATTAACATTTCTTTCGAGGGTGATAATGATTTTCTTGATACAAGTCCTACTATTTAACCCATATTGGGGATAGTGGATTCACAACTTCCTAATCGTATTTGCTCATAAGTGACAGTAACAAAACTGACTGGAATTCGATTTCTAATTCCGAGTTTTTGGTCAAAACGCTAACTTTCATCACTAGAACACATGGATATTTTATATACTGAATTGTTTCGGATGCTTTATAGCTAAGTTAAATCTGAGCTCATATACATATTACTTCCATAGTTCCCGGATTCTTTTTTGCTCAGAACATATTTTGTTAGGCGTCCTTCAGAGATGCCAGATGTAATGGCGGATTTACCTGAGCGGAGATATCCTAGCCAGCAAGTGTGGATCCACGCCTTCAATCGATGTCAGTCGCTGTTTTTGACATGTAAGCACGTGGTCGACCAAACTCTACCTAAGATGTATACGCATGGGAAAACCTGTATTAAACGTAGATATATAAACACACAGCCTAGAGGGAAAACAGAGAACGTAGAATCCATGATATAACCCCCCCCCAAAAAAAAACAAAAAACAAAAAAACAAAACAAAACAAAACAAAAAAAACAAAAACAAAACACACACACACACACACACACACACACACACACACACACACACACACACATCTGGCTGGCCGAGAGTAATTTATGAAATCCAAAGTTGAATAAAATGTATTGTTACGTATTAGAGATAATGTTCCGTATTTTATTAGTCTACACGAGGATAAAATTATCGCAAACAAATAAGAAATGTACTTAAAAAGATGTTTTAATATGTTAGCTTATAGAATAACATAAAGATGTGCATTCTGGTGCAGTGAATATTGGCTTAGAATGAGAAATCAGAGAGCCGAGTTCGAATTCTAGTTGAAATCGTTGCATTCACTTACGCGCAAATACCCTTCGGAAAGGTGTTAATCTTTATATTGGGTTATGTAGCCTTGGTTGGAAACCAACCTACCTAACCCGAAGGGTTTGGGTATTGTCAACACCACCTACCTGCAAAAAAGACAAGTTACTGAATTACCGAAGAATAAATAAGCTACGATCATGCATATGGAATGGTTTCTACATTGGCTAAAATGAGCCACGTCTAAGTTATGCTTGGAAAATCACTATAAGAGACAATATTAGGTTGTCAGGAAAGTTTTTTTAATCGTTCATTTTCCAACATGTTAGAATATGTCAAATTTATCGACAAATATAATATGCTTACACTTCCGATTAAACTCTTGAGAAAGAAGGTTTAAAATTACTTAATTAACCTACATTTTGCGTCCCTATGAAAATAGAAGATTATAAGGTGCATTTTAGACAATTGATCCTATTTCTATTACCGTTAAGGCAAAAATTCCTCGCAATCAACAAAAAAGTGAGTGCTTTAGTTGACTGAACTGTATGGAAGCCTTTCGATACGTTGGGTGATTGTAGTCGTATTGATGGAGAACGCTCAGGCAGAACCCTACTAGAGATGACGACCAAATCAAAATATTGATTGAGAGTAAAGGTGTAAGCAAGAGGAGAGCGAAGAAAAAGACGAACCAGTTACAGGGGGTGTCAGAAAAAGGGCAATAGAAGGATGGGAATACAGGTGTGATGACAGTTGCGAAGGTAAAGTGAGAAAGGAAAAGAAAAAGATACATGGGATGATGTAGAATAGTCGAGAGAAGGAAAGCAAGTATACTGATGGGAGTTCCACAGGTGGAAAGTGCGAGAAAAGAAGCTATTGGAGTAGAATCAGTTGCTGCATTTGGCAGATTTAAGTGTGGAGCCTTGTTGCCAGTGTGAATGCTCGAGTAAATATTTATGAAGGGGGCCTCAGTGACCTAAGCTTGTCGGAGCAGAAGCCATGAAAATATTTATAGAAGAAACAGAGCGAAGCCACATTCTGCTGGTGAGAAATTAGCTGGAGTCGAGCTGCCAGGTCTGGACCGATCACATTACAGATTCTCCTTTGGAGCCCGTCTAGAAGCCTGAGATGAACAGATATGAAAACAGTATTCTCTGCACGGTCGAATGGTTGATCTGTATATGTGCAAGATGAACTCAGGCGGAAAAAAAACATTCTGGCCCGACACAATGACCCAGCCTTCCTAGCAGTGGATTCAGCAACTGATTCAATTTTTGATGCTAAAAAAAAATTAAAGACAATGTTAATCATTATATTCTTTTTTCTTATGTCCTGTTTCTTTATCATTCTTTCTCCCTAATAATATATTTCTTCTCCCTATATTCTTTCCCACTCGGTAACCAATTGCTTCGTAGTTGCATTATTGCCTTGATTAGAGAGAAATAATTTAAAAAAATGCATAAATACATATGTGAATGATTGTGTGTCTGTGGGAGCATGTATATGAGTGAATATATCTGTGTATACATGTATGCATTTGCATATACTTATAGACGTAGATGCGCACAAACACACACACAGAGACACACACACATATGCACACACACACATATATATATATATATATATAACCATATATATATGTGCATGTGTGCATGCGTCTGTGTGATGTGCGCGCGTGAGTGTGTGTCTATGTGTATGTGTCTATGTATATAATATTGACGTGTAGGTCTTTACCTAACTGTCATTCAACTTCCCAGAAATAATATTCTTGTATCTTGTTTAATATCGTTATCAATAAAAACCATGACATTATGTGGAAATCATATCGGATGTCTAATTTACGAGTTACATGTGAAATTATTTTTGTATCTTTAGTAAATCTGTTGTCAGTATTATAAAAAAAGATTATATAACCCTTAATTTGAATTGTAATTACATATGACATGCTATAAAGAAATATTTTCTTGCTAGCAATAAATTACTCGTTCGCAGTGTAAAAATGTCAAGTTTTTAAAAGATTTTGTTATTTCGAGTATTTGAGTTTAATTCTTTATCAATTTTGACATTAAGCCAAAGCATCTTTTTACTGGAATGTTTTTAAACAAGAGTTATATATATATATATATATATATATATACGCATAGTTCATTCAGCCATGAATTAGAACACTCTCAGCTATTGGGCGTGTATAATGATAATATACACGCTAAAAGGTCTGCCTTCTTCTACCGAGCGACCGTAGCTCAGAGGTAGAATCGCCGCTTGACGCCAATTCAGTCGGGTTTCAATCCTGGGTAAAAAGCAATCGGCTGTTTAACCGTACTGATGAGCTGTGATACAGCAAAACAGATCTGTCTGCTGATGACTATATATATATATATATATATATATAGCAAAACTTGAATGACTTCTCGATTTATGCTGTATGAACTCTAGTGATATTTATTTGCATATATGAGGAGTGATGAATAAATTGTCCTTTAAATTACATAAAAATAAAAATAACACTGATAACTCATTTTAACAGATATATTTACGAAAAGTACACAACATTTTCTTGAAATACTAAAATAAATTTATTCAACAAAATCGCCATTGGTTTTAACCACGGTCTTCAGATAAATTCGGAATCTCCTGAATCTTTTCTTGTTAAAGTTGGTGAAGACTGCCATAATCCTTGACTTTAGTACATCTTTGAAGTTTTAATCAAGGTGTTTGCTATCTGGGGAGTTAGGTGACCAAATGTAAGCGGTGATATGGTCGTAGAACTTTTCTGACTAGGTTCTTCTACTTGTGTGGCATGGTGCAGAGTCCTGTTGCCAGATATAGAGTCTTCTAGCGCCATTCTCTTGAACTAGGGCTTCCTCCTTAAGATATCCTTCATTCTGAGTGAGAGGCCCTGTGGTAAGATGAACGGAGGAATAACATCGTCACCACTAGTGTTCATTTCAAACTTCTTTTTAAATCCTCTGTACTGTCTTCAGATTGACACCCAAACGCTCCCAAATGTTTGTACTGGATTTTCCGGCGCTAATTCCAAGGAGTACAGCGTATAATTTCTAAAAGTACTTTTTTTCACAAATGGTGCCTAACTGACTCTACTATACTGAGTCTGAGTTAAGTGCCATACGTGATACACGCTTTGGGCGATCATGTCTCGAAAGAGACATGACTGACTGGATAGAAGATTATCCCGCAGTAGGTTACCATTGCTTTCTGCGGTAGACTGGTTGCCGACCAAGGATATAGAATCCAATCTGTCCTGCTATTTAACCCATAACTGGAAGGAATAGACGGATTAATACCTTTCCCAAGGGTATTTGCGCGTAAGTGAATACAATGGATTTAACTGGAATTCGAACTCGGCTCCTCGTTCTGAGCCGATATCCACTGTACCACAACGCACATCCCTATACTGATATCCCTATATATTTTTTAATTTCTCTCATACATGTTTTTTTATTTTTTTATTTTGTCGACTACTATACTGAGTAGTCGACAAAATAAAAAAAACATGTATGAGAGAAATTAAAAAAAAACAAATGGTGACTGTTTACATATCGCACTCTGTATATTTTTGATAAAGTAAAATCTGAGTCATATATATATATGTGTGTGTGAGTGTGAGTGTTTGTGTTTTTATGCGTACTTAGAGAGAGAGAGGGAGGGAGAGAGAGAGAGAGAGAGAGGGAGAGGGAGAGAGAGGGAGAGAGGGAGAGTGAGAGGGAGAGAGAGGGAGAGGGGGAGATAGAGAGAGAGAGAGGGAGAGAAAGAGAGAGAGAGGGAGAGAGAGAGGGAGAGAGAGAGAGAGAGAGAGAGAGAGAGAGAGAGAGAGAGAGAGAGAGAAGGAGGAGATGGATGAAACTTTGTCGACATTATCTGCAGTATTCTGAAAGAATTCAAAAGATATCATCATGCGTGTTTGATGCCGGGCTGCAATGCAACTGAAAAATTTATTAGGCATGTGGTCACAGGTGTTTGCGAGGGAAAGGTTATGGGCGGAAGTAAAAGGCTCTAGTCGCGCATGTGCTTCAGTCCATCCCAATAATGGACGCGTTTGGAGGAAGTGAGAGGAAATGAAGTACTATCTTTTCAGTATCGATTGTCAGAATTAGATTGAAAAGATGGCTGCTCGACTACCCATTAGAGTACAGATAATAGTGGTAAGAGGAGGAGAAAGAAAAGCGGGAGAAGGTGGATGGAGTGGAAGAGACGAGAGAGAGAGAAATAGAGAGGGAGAGAAAAAGATTTGGAAGAGAGAAAGATAAGTAACAAGAATACTTGAAAGAATGCTTCAACCAGTACATGCGCATTGGATACACGCAAAGACTTACATAAATGTCTTGCACATATAGATAAACGGATATTAATAAATGCTTAGAATGTGTGCATAGATATTGATATTGCATGTTTATCGGAAGTTCTACAAACGGAAGACTAATCATTGAACTTGCACGTTGGATGAATGG
The DNA here is from genome assembly GCA_037127315.1 of Ascarosepion bandense. Classification (NCBI taxonomy): domain Eukaryota; kingdom Metazoa; phylum Mollusca; class Cephalopoda; order Sepiida; family Sepiidae; genus Ascarosepion; species Ascarosepion bandense. The sequence goes on from JBBBDQ010000305.1 coordinate 635,699, forward strand.
CTTTCATATTTATAGCTAGTTCAGTGTTTGTACTTGAAACCAATTAAATGACTCAATTTCGTCTGCGAATGTTCAAAAGCGGGTGGTTGCGGCAATCTATATATCAATACTGTGATATATACCTACCTTCCTCTGTAAGGTATAAACCACACAAAATAGTATTAAAGTAAATTAATAAAGTAAGATACCTTCATTGAGTAATAATAATTTAATTAAATTAATAACGCGAAAACTCAAGATATCAAGTATGTACATGTGTACCATTTTTTTGTCTACTTTCCCTTCTTTATTTTAATGTATTTCGTTATCGTGTTTGTTTAACTTCCGTACGCCCAACCTATTCATTTTTCACTCCATATTTGCCCTTGCTTTTCACGATTTTAGTAATGTGGAAATAAAATAGCTAGATTGTTTTCTTTTATTGGAGTTTATTTAAAGCCAGAATATATTTTTGGGGTTTGTAAAGAATATTTTGTAGATTATAATTTTTTTTTAATCATTTCGTCCCAAGTAAGGATGTTTTACTTGTACTGGTGCGCAAGGGGTTACATAGGTGGAAGAGATGAGAAAGAGGGGCAAGTTATAGAGGGTGTCAGGAAGAGGGTAATAGAAGGATGAGAATATTGGTGTGATGGGGATGGAGTGGATTGAGAAAATAGCTTGAGAGAAAAGATGCGAGTCAGTGAGATAGTAAATGACTATTGACTTTACATTTAAATATTTGGAGGATGAGAATACAGACGAGAGTGGAGTGGCTGGAGAAAGGAGCATGAGAGAGAGGATAAAGGTTAGTGAGATAGAAGATGACTATTGACTTTACATATAAATTCTTGGAGATTGTAGCTGTCAGGGAAGCAAGTAAATGGAAATGAATTCCACAGGCGGGAAGTGCGAGAAAAGAAGCTGGTGGAGTAGAAATTGCGATTACATTTTATCGGTTTTACTGTAAAAGGGTGGGACCTAGTTGCTAATCTAGTAGCTTGAGTAAATTCATACATAAGGGGCACTAGTGAGCTAACTTCATTGGAGCAGAAGCCGTTAAAGTATTTGTAGAAGAGAGACGGGGAAGCCACATCACGCCGGTGAGAGAGCAACTGCAGCCAAGCTGCCAATTCGGGATCGAAATCGTACTGAGTAACCAAAAGCTGATAGAGAAAACATGGATCCATATCTTTCCCAGATGTATTGATGCGTGAGTGAATATAACCAACGAGAATGGAATTTGAATTATGCTCTCCGATTTACAATTCAGAGCCGTTATCCATTACAATACCGACAAGTCGAAGCCTACAGCACCTGACATTCTCAAGCGGTACCCATTTAGGTACTGGCCAGGCTCGACGAAGTGTAACGTTCGTGATCGTACGAGAATCAGTATTCCAACGAGATATGGCCATAAGTCCCAAAACGAATAAACAGACATTTGATGGCTATATTGTATATCTATGTATGTGTAACTATTTTTACATAAATATATCGTTCCTAGGTAGAAATAACGGGAGGTTTTTGGTATCGAGTAGAATGCACAGTTACTATACTGATCCTAAGCACGGTCGCTAATCCATACTTAAATAATACATTCATTTTTTACGGGTATTATACTTGCGTGGATAATTATTGCAATGCAATATCTTCTAAGTTTCCTTTGTATTTACTAAGTTTATTCATGAAGATAGGAAGATTATGAAGCGTCAATGTTTGGGAGGCGATTCATCATTTGAAAATCGGTTTTTAAAAACGGCTGTCTTCCTTTGCATGAAAACTGATCCTTGTTACGCAAAGACTCGAATCATCAAAAATAAAATTATATTTATTAATTTTTTGCAGTAGAATGGTTGCCAGCCAAGGCTATAGAACCCAGTCTGTTCTATTATTTAACCCATAATTGGAGGTTATTTGTGCGTAAGTGAATGCAAAAAAATCCACTGGAATTCGAACTCAGCTCCTCGATTTGACGTTCCTAGTCGATATCCACTGCACCACAACGCACATCCACCGCAGAAAATAATGGCAACCAACTGCGGAATAATCTTCTGCCCAGTCAGTCATGTCTCCTTCGAGACATGATCGCCCAAAACGTGTATCACGTATGGCATTTAGCCGACTGACTGATATTTATTAATATTAGAAAAATTAATGAAAAAATGGAAAGAGCTAAAATTTTAAACTTTTAAAATTAAACTAAATCTTTTTTAAGATATGTACTGGATGTGCGTTGTGGTGCAGTGGATATTGGCTCGGAACGAGAAATTGGGGAGCCATGTTCGAATTTCAGTTGAATTCCTTGCATTCACTTACGCGCAAATACCCTTGGGAAAGGTATTAATTCGTCTCTTCCCTCCAGTTATGGGTTAAAGAACAGGACAGATTTGGTTCTATAAACTTGGCTTGCCACCAATCTACTGCAGAATGTAATGGCAGCCTACTGCGGGATAATCTTCTGCCCAGTCAGTCATGTTTCTTTCGAGATATAATCACCCAGGCGTGTATCATGTATGGCTCTTAACTTACTGACTGTTTATTTTAATTTATTTCTGTTTTCATTTACGTTTTTATCACTTTTGCCAATAACTATCACACATTGTAAGAATAGAACATCCGCAAAAAAGACTGAATTTAAATTTAATAGTTAAAAATCTCAGCATCATTTCCTTTTTCGTGTGCATGTCTAGTTCTTTTTCTTCTATGTGTCCTGTCCTTTCAGGACGTAGGCGATCATGGCTTTTCACGTCTCCCTATCTTTGGTGGCTCATAGCACGCCTTCTCATGTTACACCATGCAACCCTCGTTCCATCATCCAACTGATTAAGTCCTTCAAATATGTTATCCGCTGCTTTCCCCTGTCTCTTTTCCCCTCTATCTGGCCTGTTAGTATCAGGTTCTCCAAACCCTCTTTCCCCATTGCATGTCCCAGGCACTTCAGCTGTCTCTTCCTGATGCTCAGTATTAATTTCCTTTTCGTTTTCATAATTTCCAAAACCTCATCATTGCTCACGTGCTCGGTTCATGATATTCGCAGCATCCTTCTGTAGAACCACATTTCAATTGCTTAAATATCACTTTAGTCCGATGAAGTACTAAAGCCCGAAACCCACTACACAAATTGTTTCTACTTTGTTAATAATTTTCCTAGCATTGGTTTGGTATATACAAATTTATATCTCAACTTCTACCATTTATTTATATGAAAAAACTTCTTGATGATCGACATAATTATATATCTTTCATGGTCTCATTTAAGCGCAAGCGAAACAAGCATTTTAAATGCTGATTTTCAAGGTATACAATTTTTTACCACCTCGACGATTATCTGGACAAGATCCGCTTTCACAGTTGCTCTGATTGGTGTCTGTGTTTACCTAAGCATAGTAAATATTTATATGACAAGATGCTTAATACTTTCTGAAGATTAAGTATTAGATAGTCTGGACCACACCTGATTTTAATAACAAATCATCCGATTAACACATTTTGACATAGCACCTGTCTCAGTGTATTTGTGCATCATGATATACATATATGTATATATATATATATATATATATATATATATATATATATATATATATATTTGAGTGTGTGTATACGTATGTAAATATATATCTGTACTATTCAAGTATATATATACATGAGTAAAATTGTGTATAAACAAGCGCCTCTCTCATACAATTGTTCGTATGTAGGCTAGCAAACAAGACGTCACCATTGCGCTAAAGATATGATCTTAAGGCAGACGCACACTAATCAGCGTTCAATTTGTTCGTTGTCAATTTCTTGGCTATCTTAAAACTAAGCAATAAAGGCGTAAATATTTTAGATGAGTAATCGAAAAAAAATAATGGCAATGCATGAAGTTTTAAATGCTTAAAATAATAGTTATTTATCAAGCTTTAGTTTTGTTGCAAAGCTAGTGCACCCAGTGAGAATCGAAGGTTTAAATGGATAGATCAAGAAAGAGGATCAGAAAATTGTCTGTTTGACTGCTTTACATCAAGAGGTAATTGGAAAAGATCTAGAAGGTCTGCGGTCCATACAATATCAAAACAATATTCAGCAGCACTCCGACGTTACGGAAACATTTCTGCCAAGTGAAGCCTAACAGGGTAGAGAACATGAACAAGAACTGTGAGTACTAAATTCCTTGCATTTGTGGCAAATAATGTAAAGATGAAACAAGATGTCCAATAATAATAACGCTGGAGGAACATCGAAAAACCATAGTATAGGGAGATACAATGAAATCAGGTATGGCTGATCATGTATTGAAGGAAAAAGGTAGTCACCAGCTACTGTGGAATGAAGTGAGAATACTGATAATAAAGAACACTGAAGCATTATATGTTTGAAATATTCAGCGCATAGGCTAGACTCTAGGAACATCCTTAATAGGATTAACCAAGATATAAATACTATATGGGCATCGCTAAAAATAAAAAAAAAGAAAGAAAGAAGGACAAATAATGGCAGTAGCAGCAGTAACCAAAAATAGGAAGTATTGCATTAAGTCACGTATGATAAGTACAGCAGCGGCTAGGTTCTCCATACAGAATTGTCTTACTAGGAAAATAGGCTGATGAATGAGTGGTGCTTTGTGAATTTGGTGACATAGTAATTTGAATTCAATTCGTGGGCCGGCCATTGTACTTGGACGCAGTGGAAACTGGGTGAGTATTAAATGACCGGTACTAGATCTATACATAACTCTAGAAATGGGCAATGAAACGAGAACAATGTACACTATAGATTAAATAAAGTGTTCATTTAAAAATTCTATGTAGGGTACCTGAATCAACATACATCTGGTGAAGTCCGGAGGGAACAAAAGCCGAAACGTTGTAACAATAACAACAAAGGTGAGGACAATAATTCTCATGGGAAAGGTTTTATATATCTTTTAGTGTTTTTGTTTTTATCAACGTATGATTCAGTTACAAGTTCTGTGGTTCTAATCTTTGGCAATCCGAACAAAATGTGATTCAGAAAATTTATATATACAATTTGTTACTTCCTTAATCGCTAATTTAATCGCAAATGTTTAGAGGAGCTATAGTGAAGATTAGGACTTACTCTCACCAGTCCACCAGATTTGAGTCCATTATTATGTTGCATTCATACTCCGAAAAGAAACCAGTACTACAAAAAAAGCTTCATTTTTGTAAATATTTCAATAAAAATTTACAAAGAAAAAAAATTCTACTTTTTCTAAATATTACATTTTTAAGAAATACATCTGAAAACGAAATGCCGACCGAAACATAGTGCTTCAAAGAAGCAGCAAACACGGTAAATTTTCGTTTTAATTCCCTTCGCTATTCCCTTTCAAATTTATCCAAAATAGCACTATCACTGTGCAAATGTATATGCTGAACTCAAATAACTGTTAGTTATTGAAGAAACTTACCTTTTTTTTTTTATCTAAATGTCCATGAAAAAAAATACGAACTATATCTTGCACCTTTTCTCTTCCGTAACTCTCACGAAGTCATGTAGAATGACGTACTGCGCATTTGAACGATTTTTGGCAGATTTTTGGTCGATTTGTCTTCATTTACTGATACTTCCGGCGATGTACTTCCGGAAATTAAAGTAATACGCTATTGTATTTCTACGCTTGTTACTCTCGTAACAGGAAGTACATCGCTGCAGGTTTCAGTAAAAGAAGAAAATCGGCCAAAATTCGACAAAATTTCTGCCTACGTAGAACGTCATTTTGCAGTTAATTACATGACTTCGTGAGAGTTACGAGAGAGAAATAGTGCGATATATAGTTCCTTTTTATGGACTTTCAAAGCAAAAAAGGTAAAAATCGTCGGCACCTGAAACGAACATTTACCACAAACACTTAGTAAAATAGTTCGAAAATTTTATGGAATAATATCATCGCAGAATCTCAGACTACGCAAGAAAGAACTGAGAGTTCATTAAGTGAAACTGTGATCAAAACCAAAATGATAATAATGTTAGTAGAATTTATGTCTGAAATTCTAGACTGAAAAGTTATTATTTATACTATTCACATTTAGATTATTGTACTATCACTATCAGACTTTATTGTTCTTATCCCAGTTTTTCGGCTTACTAGACAATAGGATAGTAGATTAAAGCGTGGTATATCTCGCAGTTTCGATACCTGGTACACCGTTACGCATGACATAATGCTGTCCAAATAGCGGCTTATCACTAAAATCCAACTCACCTCATTTTTATATGATACCACACCCTCCTTGATCCGGAGTGGTCGTATACTCTTGATTTTTCGTTCGCTGCGTTTAAGTACTCCTGATTTATATAGTTCTTGCTTTTGTTCCTCTCTTCTACTTTTTGTTGACGACCTTGATCTTTCTTTATCGTCAGTTTTTTCTTCTCCACTTATGTCCATTTCTTGTTCATCCTTATCACTGTAATTTTCCATCTCTTGTTCTTGCGTGTATGTTATCTTCTATGCCTCCTTAGTGTAGTTACTTTCCTCCTTCCGCCTTGGGTTTTCATCTCCACATCGTCACAATCATTTTTCTAAATTGATCCGTATACAGCCCCTTCTTGATTAAAGCCGTATTATTGCTTCTCTGGCAAAGGAATTTCTCGTCTTCGGTATTTGCACTTTTATCTTTCTTGTATCATACTCTCTTCCTTGTGGGCAAAGATATAGTAGTGGGGGCTCTAATCTGTCCACCTTAACAAGCCTATAGGGGTGTTGATCGTGGCGACTTCTTTAAATTTTTCGTCAATCTGAATTTGGTTGTAGGCAGATCTAAAAGTCAATTTTTGCTAAATATTCCATGTTTGCCAGTTCATGGCTCGCAGTTTTTATGTTTGGTAATGGAAACCAGTCCGAGCATATTTGGTGATTTACTCCAATTTTATAACCACTGCAAATATCAATTCTCCTTTTTTTATTGCTACGACAGGTAAGACCCAATTACTTCCACCAGGTGTAAATTGTTCGAGAATACCTTGCTTGGTAATGCGGTTTAGTTTGGCTACCACTAAAGGCAGTATATGTACTGGTATTTCTATGGCTTGAATGTATTTGGGGTGGTTATTTTCTGTTAATCAAATACTCGCTTTGTATCCTTTTAGAAGTCGTAGCTTACTCTCTTGTGTTTCCATGGAGTTTATTAATTGGGCTCTAACTTCTTTTATTATGTCAATACATAATCCGTTGTCCTTCTCGCACGCTACTACCACGATTTTAATGACCTTGAATCGAGTATCCCTTTCAAACTTGCCACGGAAAGTACCCAACGTCTTTGTTGTTGTTCCGTCAAATTGTTTTAACTTTAAACCACTTTCTTTTAACATGGTGGGACTAAATTGATTCATTTTTTTTGCTTATTTACCGCAAATACACTAGCTTCCTGCTGTTTTTATGGGGAGGCAATTTATTACTCTCATTTATGTCTACATGTTTTTCATTTCTATAAACGGTTTTAAAATGACACATTTTTCCGCATTTAAGTCGCCATTTCTCCAACGCCGGACACTGGAATTTATTTATTTCATCCGCCATTTCGCAATAACTGCACTTCACTTTGGCTTCGTTCATCCTGTATGACTTACTCTTCTCTTGACTGGTTGAAATCTCTGATTTGCTTCAGCTGTTGTAAATAGTCTACACTTAATTCTAACTTCATATGGACGCATTGTACTTTTCATTTATGCTGTGGGTCATCAAGTCTTTCAATGATTCGTAATAGAATCGGCTCGTCTTCAATTGACATGCTTTGAGTCTCTAGTTTTTCAGATTTGCAGTGCTTTGCTTGTCTCTTGAGTCTGTATACGTATTGCATAATAGAATCGTTCGGTCGTTGCCTAGCTTCTAGAAATTTTGTCCTTTCAGCGATGACCAGTCTTCTTTTCGGCCCGATGTTTCTTTATATTATGCTGACAACTTCTTCAAAAGACATCTGTTCTAATTCCTGTGGCTACGCCATTGTGAAGAATTTCTTTAACGCCTCGCACACCAGAGAAGTCCATTATTTGGTTCTATCTACCTTCTATTCTTGACCCTTTGAGATTACGCACTCTTACTATAGTCACAAAGGCTTTTATCTAAACATCGATGTATTCAGGATCGTCCATGAGACCCAAGCCTTATATTGGCGACGCCGTTTGTTATGTATGGTAGATCTCGCTATTTTAGTACTCGATACGTGGTACACCGTTACGCGTGACGTAATGCAATATTTATTATTGTATAGATACAATAAATGTGGTACCAGGCCAAAAATAGGGTTGGTTGAGGCTCGTCTACACTGCCTAGCTAATCCCATTAATGACACAATCTCTCTTAACAATTTCTTCATTTACTACAAAAAACTCGTCCATCATTTTACAAGCCTACATATACCATGATACCACATATTCACAGGGGAATAAAATAGTACAAAGTATACCTAAAAATTTAATGATATAAAAATGAAAAAGAGAAGGGGATGAAATGTCTAAAATAAACTAAAAAAATAACAAAATTTTCAAACTAAAGTTAACAAATATTAGTAAGACCAGTCCACCCCACAAAAATTTTGAGTAGCTGCTGTATTCCGTCAAACGGCGAAGTTAAGTCGCACGCATGAAGTAATGCGATATTTATTCGTACAAAAGTACAAAATGTGGCACATGGCCGTAAAAGGGGATGGTAGTCAACACTGTCTATCCTATACCTATCTAAACACTTCCACGACCCTATTAGTCATTAACAATTTGAAAATACACCGCAAGAACCAATCCATCATCACCCAATCCTTCACACACCACAATACCACACATTTACAAAGGGCACCTAAAAAAGGGGTAGCAAACCCATGTCATATAATTGCTATTATGTACAATAATAAAATATATTTAAAAGATTTAATGATAATGAAATGAGGGGAGGAGGATGAAATACCCCAAAAGAACTAAAATACAACAGAACTCTTAAACTAAAATAAACAAATGTAAGTAAGACCCGTCGATCCCACAAAATCAAGAGTGGCTGCTGTATTCCGTCAAACGGCGAAATCAAGTAGCACGTATGACGTAATCCTGTTCAAACATTTAGCTGCTTTGCACTTAAATATAACTCAGTTCATATGCATAGGATACCACAATAATAAAACGTACTCTTCTGTGTGGCATCCGATTTAACCACTAAAATTACAATATAAACCCTTATATATTTTTATTCAGCGTATTGCAGAAGTTTTCACCAATAGTTTATTTATCTACTTCTTATACAAGCGAAACCTATTTTATGTTTGCACATGATGCAAGCGAAAGTATTAAAAAAAACATTAAAACATAATTGGCATTAGAAAACGTAGCCAAAATACAAACCAAAAAGACGCCGATATTTTTGCGTTTCCAATTTAAAACCGACATTACTGAATCATTTTGTGAATAAACAGTGGCAAATCTAAGGAATGAAGAATGAATGAATGAATTGTAGAATATTCTATTCATTTTATTTTATAAAGGGCGATTTAAAAATATTAATAAATTATTTGATTTATATAAAAACACTAATATAGTCAGTAAAAGTTTAATAAAAAAATTAATACGTTTCTATTTATTTATATGCATAAACAAAATATCATTCAATTATCTTTTTAAATAAACAGAGTTAAAAAAATAAATTTAAAGTTAAAAGATTACAAGAATACACCAGCAATCCTTCGATTTAATAAATAGCCGATTTGTTTTAAAATGACAAATGCTTTTTGTGATTCTCTCTTTCACTGCAAAAAAAAAATAATAACAAATTCACTTATTATCCATTAAGACAATGTTAAGATTAAAATAACTTTCAGAAAATGAAGACTTATTAAACTGATGTGAAAAATATTTTAATTTACAAATATCTCCACTGATATAAAAGAGAGCAGAAATAAAATGTTTATTAAAGCCGTTTTTGAAACATATTGAAACGGAATGTTTGATTTTAAGGGTCCTAAATAAGTATTAAATATTAATGTTGGCGTTTTAGCGAAACACACATATGCGTAAAATATTTAGTACAGAGTAAACGATTCTTTTCTTAATATATTTATTTAAGCGATGAGAAAAATTAAAATTAAATTGTAAAGAATCAAGACATAATAAATTAAATGGTACCGGGTCTGATAATAATAATAATAATAATAATAATAATAATAATAATAATAATAATAATAATTAGGAACTTTCAGGCAAATATTATACATAATAATGTAGATTCAAAATGCAAGTTCTGTGATAAATACCAAGAAACAATAGACCATCTAAACTTAGGATGTTCTGTACTTTCCCCAAATGAATACCTATCACGATAGAGTGGGGCAATATTTACACTGGACAATGTGCAAACACTATGGAAAATATGTAAACAAACACTGGTATGAGCGTCACCCAGCACCGGTTACAGAAATAGATGTCACCATTCTATGGGATTACACCATCTATACAGACAGAAAAATTGAAGCAAATAGGCAGGAAATTACTATTAAAAAAACTTGCTTGTTAATTGATATGGCTTGTCCAGCGTATTGTAACATAGCAACCAATGAATTCGAAAAACTGTCAAAATATAAAGATCTGGAAATTGAAATAGAAAAAAATGTGGAAATTGAAAACAAGAATCGTACCAGTGATAGTAGGTGCACTTGGAATGATAAAAAATGGAAGAAAAAACACATTGAAAGAATTCCTGGAAATCCCAGTTTAAAAGATATACAAAAAATTGTCTGAGTTAAGTAACACACTAAGCAGAACTTTGTCTATGTAACGGTAGGGATGCTAGGGAGATATGAAAAACATGAAATGGAGCCATAACAACACACAGCGACCTGCCTTAGGTCTTTCTGCAGACTTTGTAGGTAGTGCGACCATAACAGAAATAATTTTAAAATAAAAAATTACATAATAATAACAAAGAAAAAATAAAAGCTGAGAGAAGACGATATGAAAAACGTTGTAGGTTTTATCGACGAGATAAGATAAAAAAATTAAAAAAGCCACCGTCTTATTGGGGAGAACATTTAAAAGAAACGAAAATAATACAATCCAAATGCAGTGTGGATCAAGCGAGAACAAGAAAGAACGAAGGATAAACCTGTGCGAGAATTAAAAAAATATAATCACAAGAATGTTAGGCAAGTTCTAACAAAATCCCCAAAATATAAATCCCAAAGAAATGACACGGTACCTAACATTTGTCTCTATCATCTGTCAACAATCCATCAATCGCTTGCACAAACTTTATCAATGATAATTAATAACCCCAATGAAATTCCAGAATGGATAATTAAAAAATTTACATATCTCCTATCAACGGCTGAAACTGATGAACCAAAACTTATTGGAAAATGTTCCGATAGACTTATTGAAAGAATACAGCATAAAACATCTATAACACTATTTTGATATGTGGAGAAATATGATAATTGCATGTGAAAGAATATATTATACTATAATATTGTATGTAGAAAAATATAATACTATTTTAGTACGACGGAACAAAAGAAATTATTATTAGTGGTATTATTAATTGTGAAGATTACCGTCGCAATGAGTGGAGAAAAAATATTACAAAATTTTTAAAATCTGAAAAACTGGTTGAAAGTAGAAGAGAATAAAAGGGAAAATATATTTTGCAGGTATAAAGTAATAAATAGGTCAGGCGAGATCATCATTGGCAGCCATTATGTGACAAAGCGGAAACAAATAACTGAGAGAGAAACCATTAGAAGCCTTGGGTTTTATAGCTGGTGGAAGTGAAAAATAACGATAGTCAAAACTTTTGATGAGGTTAAGGAAAGTCAACTCCTTAATTCCCGAATTCGCTTGGAAAGGATTTGACTTGGGAAATGGATGATGTAATTAATAGAAACAGAAGAAGAAGACGAAAAGTAATGTGGTCGACAGAAATATTGCTATTTCATTGGTTAAACCAAGTGGAAATAATAACGCCACCTTAAAGTGTGGAGACGGAAATAATTTAATTGATTAAAAGCATGGACACCCGTGTCCATCATGCATCCCACAAGAGAATTTGGGACAGGCATAAAAATTAGAGCCGAGAAGGTCAAAATTAGTTAGTTAATTAGAGCTGAGCCTTGGGACCTGTCAAGATGTGTCGACTGAGGGAGGAGTGTTCCCAACTGGGAGCCATGTCGTTGGGTATCAACCGTAAAGACAGTGACAGTTGCCTCTGATAGAGTTCTGGCTGAAGATGTAAAGAAACGTAGAGAAGCCTGCCGTCGACCGACTTAAAAGAGTTAAAGTCAAATAACGCGTCTCCGATAGAGTCTTGGCTGAAGATGTAAAGAAACAGAAAGAGCTGAGAAAGAGTTAAAATCAAAGATGAGTTGTTGCTGCGCCGAGCTAAGACAGAGAAGACGAGTTTACCGCCGCCGTCACAAAGGCCCATCTTTGGTTGTTTCCGTAAGGCTTCAGTGAAAAGCCCTGATAAGACATTTTGAATCGTCACAACGTGAAAACTCCGATTGGAGTGATAAACGTTAGCAACCGAGGATTTGAATTAATGTTGAGAAGGCAAACATTACTCTTAATTGAAAACTTTCGCTCCGTTGTAAGAAATTGACGACTATTATATTCTGTTTCTTTTTGTTGTTTTTTATTTGTATATAAAACTTTTTTCGCAAGTCATTCAGGCGTTCATCAATTTATTTTTGGTGCCGTTTTTATTAACCCAATTGTGCGCGCGCGTCCGGTCTGGTTAACGTGGTAAAGAGACAGTTAACAAGATTTCAACGTACCTTCCTCAGGATCAAAGTTCACAGCGTGGGTGAGGAAGAACACCGTTGTAATAGACGACTTGAAGACCAGCTACTGTGTCGAAGCCATCACGACTAGCGACCTGAAAACGGCGTCATAAATCTTTTGCACAATCTTTATCAATGATAATTAATAACACCAATGAAATTCCAGAATGGATAATTAAAAATTTACATATCTCCTATTAACTGCTGAAACTGATAAACCAAACATTATTGGAAAATGTTCCGATAGATTTATTGAAAGGATACAGGGTAACACATCCCCTTTAAATAAATACCAAAAAATACTCACATACTATCCAGACATTACGAAGAGTTTAATCTATGTTAAATGTGTGTTATCTTATATATTTTTTATATAAAAAATAATCAGTGGTAATTTTCATGAAGCCATTTCTAATCTTAAGTCTCTGGTTGGGACTCGGAAAGAAACGTGTATATAGCATAAATCCAAGAAAATAATAATAGAACTTCTTCATAATTATTACTGTCAGCGCCCAAAAAGCTGATATAGACTAACTCCATACGTATCAGCGTTTACTGACTTCAGTATTAAAAGCTGAAACTTATGGTTTTATTATTTTGCACAAGGTCAATGCTTTCTAACCAGAAATGTTTAAGAAAACATATCGAAAATTGTGTTAATTCGAAATGCAGATTTTGTGATGGATATTCAGAAACAACTGACCATCTTGTGTCATGTTGCACAGTAAGAGCATCCACCGAATATTAAACTCAACATGACAGTGTGGTTCAGTATCTTCATTGAAAATTATGCTACTTCTATGGGAGAAACTGCAAGAAGTTAATACGAACATCACCCAGATCCGTCTGAAAACAGAATCTGTAACAATTTTATGGGACTTTACAATATATCTTGCAACAAGGTTATCGCCCAGACACATAACGATAAAAGACTACAGGATTAGAATATTATTGACAAAGCAGTTTCTGCAGATTGTAATGTATCTTTAAAGGTCTTCAAAACTATGAAAATGAAATGATCTTCAAGAGGAAATTTAACAAATATGGTGCATAAGGACATAAATAATTTCAGATTAGAGTACTTGGTTTGAAAATGTTTCATAGACTCCTTGAAGGGGTTATTCGGAGCTTTAAAGAAATGCAAAAATATCCCCAGGAATACAGCTCACACCTAACGAAGAGCAATGCCTATGCAAAATGTCTGTGATATTAGGTTGTTTTATTTTTATTTTACTTTTGGGGAAACATTTTGAGTGGGAAATTACATGATGCCTTTTTTTACCTTAGATCTCTTATTGGGACCCGGAAGTAAATGGGTATGCAACAGAAATCAAAGAAAATAATAATAATAATAATAATAATAATAATAATAATAATAATAATAATAACTCTTGCCATCGTTCGCATTTTCTACTAGAGATCTTGCATTGAGTGTGTACTTCATTAAATCGTAAGCCCTTTCGCGGAAGTTTTGCAGCACCAAGCAACATAGACCCATGTAGCGACGGGACATGAAGTTTTATTCCGATTTTCTCAAAGTAGGAGATTTTAGCACTCAAGTAATAACTCGACCAATAGTAACCAGAACATCCCACATTTTGGCAACTACAGTCCTGAGGTCGGTATATTTATTATTTGAAACGCGAGACAGAAAGCTTAATGGTAGCTGTCATTTGATTTACAATATTATTATTATTATTATTATTATTATTATTATTATGCAGATGATGCTGTATTGGTAAAGTATATTAAGAACACTGGAAGACTAAAAAAGAGGGAATTATACAATTAGGATGTATAGAATTGAAAAACATAGAAACATTATACACTGGAGACCGTGACAGCAACAATTACTTCTGAATCTATTTACTAACAAAGGTGTTGGGAGTTACTTGAAAATTTCGTGTCATAATAATTGTGGAATAACTAATCAAATTCAAATGATAGGCTTCAATAATGTCAGTTCTGAAAGTAAATCGTGATAGATTCAAAAGATAGCGTTTCTGTTATTGCCATCTTCTCTGTATTTCTGGAAACGGACTCCAATTTCCTTAAGGACAAAAGGAAAAAAGATGTGATAATCTAAAGAAGAGAAGATATAACAAAGACCATAATATTTTAAAAAAAAATTAATGTGAAAGAAGTGAAAAAAAAAAGAAGAAATTAAGTACAACAAAATAATTTAGAATCAATACAAAAGAAGATATGACTTGGTCGGAAGGAAAGGTGATCATCTGAAAATTGTAGAAACAACTAGGATTTGATTCTGGTAAAAGTACAAGCTAGAATCTGACTATGAAAATAGAAAAACCAAAATTCTACGGAACGTTAAAACTTAAACGGTTCCACAATCCAGGCCAAAAGATCACATCTGGTTGTGGTAACTACAGACAAAATCATATCAGATAATATATTCGGTGGTTGCATTGGGTGACTAAATGAAATAAAGACCAATCTATCGATATATATATATATATATATATATATATATATTAGCTATTTCCCTAAGAAAAAATTTAGTATTAATTAAATGAACAGCCAGTACTACTGTCGGTTGAAACTTATAAAATCTTTCTCTTAAATGAATGTTTCAGAAAAATAAATTCCTCAAGTTCCGTAGATATTATCACTCTTTCCAGTATGTAGGGGAGTTTCCTTTTTAACCTTTTGTTTAAAGTAGCGTGGAATGTTGGTATCTTGGTTTTAAAAATTATTTTCTTTTCTAGTTTTAGTTGCAGCCGTTGTTGGTAGTTTTCAAGTGATGCAGCTTTTTATTGGATATGTTTCTTTATTTATGATTCCGTAGCACAATAACAAAATATTGACAGGCAAAGTGTATTTTTAGAAACTCTAGGCTTCACACGATCAAAGCCTTAGTTAACCACTCATCTTAGAAAGCTGGTGTTTACAGCTGACTGTTTCGATAGTTTTGAACGGGTTTGGCACCATGCATAGCATCCATATAAAATTCACAATCTTTTGCATCTCAACCAAACTCAGTTCGATACGTAATCGAAAGACATCAGTTTTGTTATGGTTCCAAGTGCAGCAATAACAAATGAGATTGTCTGAGTTTTCAAATGTCACATCTTCTGAAATCCAATATCTAGACCCTTGTATTTACTTAATTTGTTGGACAATTTGATAGACACTTGTATCACAACGGATTGTTACTTCAATTATTAGAATGTGTGTTGTGGTGCAGATTAATTCGTTTTATTCACTTATGCGCAGATACCCTTGGGAAAGGTAATAATCCGTCTCTTCCTTCCAGTTATGGGTTAAATAACAAGACAAATTAGGTTCTATAGTCTTGGCTGACAACCAGTCTGCCGCAGAAAGCAATGGCAACCTAATGCGGGATCTTCTGCCCAGTTTGTCATGTCTTTTTCGAGACATAATAGCCAAAGCGTGTATGACGTATGGCACTTAACTGACTGATCAGTTTACGGAGTTAGACGAAACTACTTCTGGCACAGCCTATTCTATGTTCTATTTACTTTTTCATATACGAAATTTTCTAAAGTTAGGTAGGTAGGTAGGTAGGTAGGTAGGTGGGTAGGTAGGTAGGTAGGTGGGTAGGTAGGTAGGTAGGTAGGTAGAGAGAAAGAGAGTGAGAGAGAGAATGAAAAATATTCAAGCAACGGTATTACTTAAGTCAGCAGGTATATTGAATGAGTGCTGTAGCACTGATGAGTTCCATTATTTAAACTCTGACTCAGTCAGTTAAGTGCCATACTTGATACATGCTTCGGCGATCATGTCTCGAAAGAGACATGACTGACTGAGCAGAAGCTTATCTCGAAGTAGGTTGCCATTACTTGCTGCAGTAAACTGGTTGACATACAAGGCCATAGAACTCAATCTGTCTTGTTTTTAACCCATAACTGGAGGAAAGTTATAACTGGCGGATTGATATATTTCCCACGGGTATTTGCGCGAAAGTGAATGCAAGGAATTTAATTCACTCTGACTATTGTGTTAATATTTGTTGTCATTCTCACAACGTTTCGACTGTTGTGTCCACCGGCTTTTTTCAGATGTTTGTCGATCCGAGTAACCTTCAAAAGATTTCGAACCAAACTGCTTATTTAATCTATGGGACAATATTGTTTTCATTACAATGCTCATGTCAGGGGATATATTGATATGTGGAAACACACCTATTCCTCAGATAATGGACTCTACCTTCTATATTAATAAGAGTTAACAGGAAGTTAACGGAAGAAGTACCTGGGAAGTTCATGAGAGTTTTTAGACTTCTAGTAGAGTTCAGTAGAACTACTAGGCAGTTGATATTTTTCGGCAGTTAGCCGAATACTAAGGAATCAGCTTTCAGTAGAAGATAACCAAGTTCCTAACTTTTGGGTACGTTAAGTCGATTAGTGACCGACATAGCACGATTATAACCTTCAGTGCGAAAACTACTCCACAATATATATCGTCTAGTTCTTTTGCTGTTATTGCTCGCCTTGATTCTTCTTAGAATGCTCAGCCTGGATTGAACTCACAATTACTATGTAACTAAATTCACTGATTAACGCTTTTATCCATTAAATTACTGTGCTCTGGAATAATCCTGAGTCTATAACTTAGAGCCTTAAATCTAATCTGCCTACTTCCCTCATATTCTTTCACTAATTTTCCTTTAGGATATAGGTTATCATAGTCCGTTACAGAATCATTTTCTTTATTTTGTTTGAATTAGCACGACATATTCTGAAAGACAATGGAAAGAATAACATTTCTAGTCATTTTTCAACCGACCTAAATGTACACGCACAGGACTACTACCAGATGCAGGACACAAAATTCGGTTAGATATACACAAATTTGTTGATTTTATATATCTGACCTGGTTGTGTAAGCATGTAAAATGTTCACCTCTGTCAAAATCCTTCCATGATGCATGCGATCAGGGCCTTTTATAACCTTCACAAAGGATCTTGGTTTTCTACAGACTTCGCAGTCTATCAGGTTCCTCTACTGCATTTATGGGTGATCACTTTATTCTATAGCTTACCCAGGTGATCACGACCTCCAATATCTTTCGCAATAGATAACTGCCTTTTACAGCTTTCCATTGTAATCAGGACCCTTTACAACTTTCATAGTTAAACAATGGCTTTTACAACTTTTCAGACGATCACAGTCTTCTACAGCCTTCATACAAGATCACGGCCTTCTACAACTTTGGCAAACAACCACGGACTTCTACAGCCTTACCAGGTGGACATGGCTTACTACGACTACCATAGATGATCACTGCTTTCTACAATCTTTGCAGGCGGTCATCTACAAACTGTATATTACTTATTCCTGATTGTTCTTGGAAAACTGGATATTAAATATAAAACGGTCCCCATAGATCAACTGCCATTCAAAGCTACAAAATGCTGTGTTTTATTATATAACTACTTTTCGAAAAATGATCTCTGTCTCAAGCGGAATTTGAACTCCTCTTGCCGATTTGATTTTATGCATTGTCAACCATTAGTACAAAATTACTTCCATGAGAAAAGGTACAGGCAAATAATCACTTATGGCCATAGAATCACCAATTGCTTTCTAATTCCTAATTAACTCATCCGCCCGAACACCTTTCAGTGTTTGTCATTTCCGCTTCCTTTCGACTCGTTAGCCAACACCATCCAAATGAACAGCAATGATCACAAATGCCGCCTGTTGTGTCCATTTGCCAGTTATGTGCGTTCATTAGGCGCGAACAAGCAAAAGTGGGACTTCCGGTTTAGGATTCATTTGATTTTGCTATTCGCTTTACACTTCGTCTTCTTATTCATTCTTTTGTAATTTCTTTTATTTCATCATGTCTTTGTTCCTATCACTATTTTATACTTGTTTCGCCTCTTTGCAATATTCGTTTTCCTTTTTTTATTATTTCTACTACGTTTCCTTTTGTTTCTAATTTAGTTTCATTCTTCGTCAATCCATTCTTTTCTACGACATTATATTTTCTTTCTTTCTTTCTTTCTTTCTTTCTTTCTTAACGTTGAGTTATACTCTTATATTATTTATCTTTCTTTCTTCCTTCTTGTATCTATTCTTTCTTTTTTACTAATTTTATATTTTCTTTCTTTCTTTCTTTTTTCTTTCTTTCTTTCTTTTGTACTGTTTTATTGTTTTTCTTTGTTCTTTTCTTAATTTATTCAATTGTGTATTAATTTTTCTATGTAATTTCTACTTTCTCTTTTCTACTTTTATATTTTTTTTCCTTTCTTAAAAGTTTTATATATTTTCTTTCTTAACCCATTCTTTTGTACTAATTTTCTCTTGGTTTTCTTTCAAAAGTAACTCTTAATTTCATCCTTCCACTCCCGCCTTTTACATGTCATTTGCAGATGATGAACATTCCATGGTGCCAGTTCATCGCAGCTGAGTCCTTCTTATCAATATTTTATTGCAAAGACGACGATACTAGACTCGCTGATTGTTTCGAAGTATAAATAGAATCGAAAATGTAGTCAAAAGAGCGAAAGAGCGAAAGAAAACGGAAAAGAAGATGGGAAAAGGGAAAAAAAGACGATAAGTCATATGAACAACGTATTTCTCTACCTGAATCATTCATGTGATGATAGGAAATTTGGAAAACTACACATAGAAATACGATCAAGTAAAAGGAAGGAAGATTTGAACGAAAGCATAAGTCAAAAGCGAGAAAATTATGGCGGACATTTACGTTTATGGAATCGGCGCTGTTTTAGATCAACTGATTGAAAAAGCAAAGCAGGAGAAAACAAGGGTGGTTGGGCGTAAGTATGAAACAAAGAGTAAAAAGGAAGAGGACATATATATATATATATATATATATATATATAAGAAAAAATTTAAATTGGTAACTTACAAAAAAGAGGTAAAGAGTGAGAAATTTAACACATACGCACATACATGCGGACTTTAGCGTGTTATATAAAATGTAAGCACATGCCAGTAGCCTAGAGTGTTCAAATTCATTACTGAATGAACAATGAGTAAATGCATGAGAAACTACTGTTTTTTCAAAGTCTACTATTACACCATCGTGCTCAATCGAGGTGTGAGATCGTATATATATATATATATATATATATAAATAACTTCCAAGCGAGTGTATTAAAGAGGTACAAGAGAGTATACTAAAAAGATATAACAGAAAAAATCTGAATGGCAAAATGGGAGTAATTTTATATTATATCAAATTAATATATATATATAATGTCAAATTATATATATATATATATATATATATATATAAATTAGAGAAATTTCCAAAATTCAAAGGTGTCGGGTGTACATTTCGACATAGGATCTCTAATAGAGACACTACATCACGTCAGCGACATTGTTTTTCAAAATGGCGAAGGCCCTGAGTTAGAGTGTAGAGGTTTTTGGTTAACAACGGTCACAAAGTGGAAAAGGACAGAGCTGGTAGTCGCGGGGTTACAGGGTATTGAAATGGTATATTTAGGAAGGGGAGGAATAGGAGTTCATTTTTTATAAAGACAGATAACTAAATGAGTTAAATTACTTTTTAAAGTTAAGATTTTGGACTGTTTGAAGAGGTGTGTTTAGGCGAGAAGGAATGGTTTTCAATATAAGATTTTATATATATATATATATATATATATATATATATATATATTAATTATTTCACCCCAAGCAAGGCAGTTGTACTGCCACTGTTGCGCAGAGGGTTACATAGAGGGAAAGTGATGAGAAAGAAGGGCAGGTTATAGGAGGTGTCAGGGAAAAGGTAGTAGAAGGATGAGAATACTGAAGTGATGGGGGTGGAGTGGATAGAGAAAAGAGCTTGAGAGATAGGATGCGAGAAAAGAAGCTGATGGAGTAGAATTTGCGGTTACATTTTTTCAGTTTCACTATAAAAGGGTGGAACCTAGCTGGTAGTCTAGTAGCTCGAGTAAATTCATACATAGGGGGCACCAGTGAGCTAAGTTCATTGAAGCAGAAGCCGTGAAAGTATTTGTAGAAGAGCCACAGAGAAGCCACATAACACCGCTGAAAGAGAAACTGCAGCCGAGCTGCCAATTGGGGTCGATCACATTACAGATTCTCCGTTAGATTTTGTCAAGAACCCCCAGGTGAATAGTAGGAGCACCCAACAAGATGCGGCAGCAGTATTTAATACACGGGCGGATGGCAGATTTATATATGTGCAAGATGGATTCATACGGAAAAACCTTCTGGCCCTGCGCAGTGAACCGACCTTTTTAGCAGTGGATTTAGCTACGGATTCGATATAAACATTCCACTTGAGGTCTGTTGAGAGTGTTAGGCCAAAGAGGCGCTGTGTGTTGCTCTCAGGGAGTCTAACCTGATCCATGATAATGTTGGGTAGGAGCGATTGTCTATAATGGTTAACAGATAGCAGCTTTGTTTATGAGCCATTTCTTACCTCAGTCCAAGACAGATTAGCGGTCATTTTCAAGCTCGACAGCGTGGTTCATTTTATCAGCTTCAGCAGATTTTTGATCGAGGCGAGAGTAATCGGTGGTGTCGTCAGCGTATATATCTAATTGGGAACTGATTAAATCAGGGATATCGTTAATGACGATCAGGAAAAGCGTAGGACCGAGAATAGAGCCTTGAGGAACATCCGAGTTCGTATGATAGTATCGGGAAGTATGTCCGTTCAATACTACCATCATTGTGCGGTTTGAAAGGAATGACTGGATTACGTCAAACAATTGTCTAGTCATACCGTAGCCCCGCAGCTTATGTAGAAGGCCAGCATGCCAGACTCTGTCAGACGCTTTGGAAATATCAGGGTAACAGTTTGAACTTCGCTGTTCTTGTCTAGAGCCTGGTATATATACTCAGTGATGGTCGTTGCATATCAGCAGTAAACCTGGTGATGCGGAAACTATACTGTCTGTCCGAGAAGTGTCTGTGAGCTGTGAGATGCTGAACCACCCCGGCGTTGATAATAGCTTTGAACACTTTGCCAAAAATCGGATGGATGCTGATAGGGCGATGATTAGCGGAGTCCGAGAGTTCTCCAATATTCTTAAATATAGGAATCACAGAGGAAGAGTTCAACAGAGAGGAAAGCAGGAAGCAGATAGACAGTAGTTATAGAGTTTGGAAAGGACAGAGAAGAGTTCAGGGTCACATTCCTTCAAAACTATGATTGGGATTCCGTCACTCCGCTCGCTTTATGAGGGTCAAGCTTTGAAATTATGTTAAAGATCAGCAAGGGTTTAATGTGGACGTCATTCAGTTGGGCCTCAGTTCTAGGTGGTAAGTCGGATGCAGTTACTCCAAACGAATCCAGTGTCGAATTGGTGGAGAATCTGCAAGTAAAGCAAGTTATAGGTACAAGTTGTGTACCTATAAAAATTAATTGATCATTGCTCTTATTGCCAAATTCACCTCTGAAGAGGTGAGGACCTCAAATTCATTGATTAGAGGGGGTATCGAGGGTTTACTGTTATTTAACACACATTTACAGAACCTCCAGCAGACTTTGGAGCTGAACTTATGGATGCTATGCGCTGCTTCGTTCTGGCAGCGAACAGCAGCTAGCTTCATACTTAGTTATAAAGAGTTTATACCGACTGCGAAGTTTTGTGAGGAGACCATTATGATGCTCTCAGTTGTCAGAGTCAAGGCTGTTTGACGGTTTTTTCTTGTTTATATAGAGTACAGTATGATGTTGCCAGGGTAATGATTGTCTTGTGATTGATTAGTTATTCTTTTTCTACTTGTTCATGATTGGTTGATTTTCTTTATTTTACTTTTTTATTATGTAGTTGCTAGATTTATCTTTATTTATTATTTTTTAATGTATGCATGAAAGGATTTTTGTTTAGTTGGAATGAGCCCTTTTGTTTTGTTGACCTCGGTTCGACCTAAGTGTGTTTGTATGCTATGGCACGTGACAGTTTATTTATTTATTTTTTTTGTTCCTGGTTGGGTTTATTGTATTTGTGTTTGTAAGCTTTACTTTTGTTTGTTATTATTTTTGCTTTTATTTTTATTTATATTATTTTTAGTTTTCGTTTAGTGGTTGTTGTATTATATTTTTGTCATGACTGGGTGTTTGTATTTACTTTTACTTCTAGTATTTATATTATTTGTATGCTTTGTTTATAACTATAATTTTTGATTGTTTAATTTTTATTCTTTTATTCTTTTATTTATATTGTTTATATGTCGTTATTTATTGTTTGTGTAGCAAATAATATGTATACCTATAATATTAGAACATATACACTACCGGCCATAACTATTAGACCATCCCAGTGTTTTCAAAAATGACGTATTTCATAATATTGTTTAGTATTTATTGCCAAATGAATAATTGTAAATGAAAATAAAATGGGTCTTTTGTTAATATTGCACAATAACATGTGCATCAAATGAATTTATAAATATTTAATAACTATATATATATATATATATATATATATATATATATATATATATTTCATCAATTAAAGAATGAATACAATTTAGGGTGATTCAGAAAAGTTCATCTTTGCTTCCTTGCCTTGTAAATTTTGCAAAGTAATAATAACAAAAACTCATTCTATTTTCATTTGGTAATAAATACTAAAAATAGTATGGAATACATAATTTCTTAAAAAAAACTGGGATTGCGTAATACTTTTGGCCTGTAGTGTATGTTATATATATATATATAATGTTAGAATTAGATGAGACACGTAGAAATAAAAAAATTCGATACTTACTAAGAATTTTTGATAAATTCTATCCCTCTCTTGCTCCCCCTCTCTCTCTATCTATATAGATAGATAGATAGATAGATAGACAGACATATATATGTATATATATATCTATATATATATATATATATATATATATATAGATAGATAGATAGATAGATAGATAGATAGAGAGCGATAATTACAGCACTTACCAGAATATATACATCGTTAAGCTAAAGCACATGACATGGCTTGAAGATTATGTTTAAGCTTGAACTAAAAACTGTCGTCGCACGTCCCTATTGATATATATATATATATATATATATATATATATATATATATATATATATATATAATTCAGAATATAAGTATGGTATAACATCACTACAAAGTAGCTATTTTGTTTCAACATTTCTTGTGTCTTGTCAAGTGATGCTTTTGATTGCGAGATGAGGAGTTTTAAAAAGTTCAAACTAATCAAACCCCTCAATTGGAAGACATTGTTACGCAGTCTGTGATGACCAATCAAATATAGGTAAATGTTAATTTGAAGAAGATGACAACCTAAAGTAAATCTATTTACTGCTGCATTAATGTTAATGCTTAATGTATTATAAAAGTCATTCAAAGATGAAACGGGAAGGACAACCACACACACACACACACACACACACACACACACACACACACACACACACACACACGCATATATATATATAATCATCCGAAGATAATCCTGTTTCGCTGTCGCACAGCTCATCAGTACGACTAGACATACAAATTGTTTGAAGTCGGGTTTGAAAGTCAACGATTTGATATCAGTCGAAGATTCAACCTCTAAGCTATTGACGCACGAAGAAGTACGCATTTTTAGTGTGTTATATACACTGTAAAAACAATATAAACAATATATATATATATATATATATATATATATATATATATATATGCACATAAAAATACATACACAATTATCCACACACACACGCATATATATATATATATATATATATATATACACATACATACACTTGTCTTTTAACTATTGTTTCTAGCAACGTTTTCTTACACACACACTTATACACATATGGGTGAGTATGAAAATTATTTTATTTTATGCATAATATTAAATATAATGTTAAATAAATATGTAAAATATCTGCATCAATAGATATCAAATTAGAAACGGATTGAGTGTGGGCAAAAGTTATCAGCACCACTGGTTTGGAAAATTTGAAACTGAATACATTGTAGATATTTTTTAAAATAGAAAATGTTTTCAAATTTGCAAACAAATAATACACCAGCTTTTGATATAGGCGTGCAATTTCATACTGACGCGTAAATTTGAGAGGAAAATAATTGCAAATGCAGATTTTAGGGTGACCAGAGTTTCTTTACTTGGAAAATGTCATTCCTACCAACAATTTCATCAGATTTGGCGTGTATTAATAACAATCATAAAAATCAAAAGAGAGAATTAATGATAACATTTCCAATAGGATTTTAAAGACAAATTTGTTCGATAGTCTCTTGAAAATTTCTTATTTTGATTTAATTGATTTGATGTTGTGTCGAACAAAACTTGCTAGAGTGAATATCTATAGAACTTTCGGAAGGAAAACACGCAGGATAAATGCAGGACAAATGGTTTGCTCTCTATAGCTCACTTGTAAGTACCTGAATTTTCCTGCTGTCCTTTACCTTTACAAGAGTTAGATCAGGAGTACTGCTGCCATACACGAGCAGGAGCTGCCCAGTGTTCATTTTCCTGTCTCGACAAACTGCAAAAGCATATTTTTTTTATAATCATATCGCCCAAGCAAGGCAGTTTACGACCACTGGTCTGCAGGGGGTTACATAGGAGGAAAGTTATGAGAATGAGTGTCAGGTTATAGGAGGTGTCAGGAAGTGGGTAACAGAAGGATAAGAATACTGATGAGAGGGGAGTGAACGGAGAAAAAAGCACGAGAGAGAGAGAGAGAGAGAGAGAGAGAGAGAGAGAGAGAGAGAGGATGCAAGTTAGTGAGATAGGAGATGACTTTTTTTAATAATCATATCACCCCAAACAAAGCAGTTTACTGCCGCTGGTGTGCAGGGGGTACATTATGAGAAAGAGTGAGAGGTTATAGTGGGTGTCAGAAAGTGGGTAACAGAAGGATGAGAATACTGATGAGAATGAAGTGGATGGAGAAAGGAGCATGAGAGAGAGGATGCAAATTAGTCAGATAGGAGATGGCTATTGACTTTACATTTAAATTCTTGGAGATTGTAGCTGTCGGGGAAGCAAGTAAACGGAAGAGAATTCCACTGGCGAGAAGTGAGAGAAAAGAAGCTAATGGAGTAGAATTTGCGTTTATATTTTATTGGTCACACAGTAAAAGATTGGTACCTATTTGTTAACCTTTTGCTCGAGTAAATTCATATATAGGGGGCACCAGTGTGCTAAGTTCATCGGAACAGAAGCCCTGCAAGTATTTGTAGAAGAGACACAGGGAAGTCATATTGCGCCGGTGAGAAAGTGACTGTATCTGAGCTGCCA
Organism: Ascarosepion bandense; assembly: GCA_037127315.1. Classification (NCBI taxonomy): domain Eukaryota; kingdom Metazoa; phylum Mollusca; class Cephalopoda; order Sepiida; family Sepiidae; genus Ascarosepion; species Ascarosepion bandense. The sequence continues at coordinate 661,672 of JBBBDQ010000305.1, forward strand.
AGTTGGGATCGATCACATTAGGTTCTTGGTTGGATTTTGTCAAGGACCCCTAGGTGGATATCAGGAGCACCCAACCAGATATGGCAGCAGTATTCAATACAAGGCCGGATGGTAGATTTATATATGTGCAAGATGGTTTCAGGCGGGAAAAATCTCCGTGTCTTTGTGTGTAATGAATTATTTTCCACTCTACGATCCCTTTCTCTCGAAGACGAAAAGTCATAAGTCTCTCTCTGCTCTATCACTGTTTCCATTGATGGTGTTAAAACGAAGTATATTTCTTAGTTTCACGAGTAATACCCTTCAGGTTTGCCGTGAAGGTTTGACCTGTTAGGTCACGCACATTATTCTAATCACCCTAATTCTCTTCGTCTTCCATTGGTGAGATGTTAGCTTCTTCCCACGAACTGCTGCTTTGTGGAACAGACGACCAAGAGGATGCTGCCTGATCGCTACTATACTATTCTACCAGGTCCTGGGCATGACGTTAAACTGCATCCGACAGCAAGGCCTCTGATTGGGAGGTTGTGAAGAACATGGAACTTGCTGTTGTTCCCAGATCCACCCTCACCCGGAGTGGTAGTACCTGTTAGGGTCCCAGCTATGGGCAAATACTTAACCCACAAACTGGTGTCAAAATACTATGAAAGTATAAAAATAAACTTTTATAGAAAAATAAACATTTTTGAAGAAAGCTATTACCAACAATACATTTTTGAAGAAAAAGTTATTACCATAACACATTTTTGAAGGAAAAAAAAATCTTCTCCACAAAACATTTTTGAATACAAAATTATAAGACATCTTCAGTTTTCTAAAATAAAAACAATTTTCATTAAAATCTAACTAAATCAACCTTCTCACTATAAGTGAAAATTAAAAGCCTACCTTTTGTCATTAAATACCCCATGGAGGTAGATATGCTGTTAAACAAAACTCAAGATTCAAATTCAAACTATTCTGCCTAGGGTTAACCGTTATTCATCCTACTTACCGCTATAAACTGAACTGTAACCATCTACCTGAGTGGCTCTATGGCCTTGTACTGGGTGAACATCAATGTAAAAATATATTTTTTATTTATTTTTAAGTGCATAATAGGAAATATGTTCACATATTCGGGCTACGTAATAAACTTTTAATTTTGAAGTCTGTCAAAGATTTTAATTTCAGCGCAAACAGTTTTGATTTATTTACCCAACTCGTCTGATTTACAAAAAGACAAGAATAATGAAGCCATTCTACATTGTTGGTAGGCCTTTAAGCAAGAGATTTGTAACACCTGCAAATTCTCCAGACATGTGCCACTTGCTGACGAACATAGACACTGGCGTTATTCGTGACCGTCTAGATGTGTTCAAAGCTTGGATGTTTTTAACCTCGAGGTGCATACACACTAAAAGGAGTGGAAGCAGTAAAGTTCACCGACATTAACTGAATCATTCTGGTTCTGTTTTCTACGTTTAGTCTTTCAATTCTTCAGTTCTTCACACATCACACGTTTATCTCTGACAATTAATTACACACACTCTAGTATATATATATAAAAAATACTTGAGAAACAACAATATATATATATATATATATATATATAAGGAAAATCAGGGGAGACGGAATGTTTATATTGGAATTTCTACGGGAATTTGGAAGCAACGGCTTTATACCCATAGGCACTCCTTCACCAACCTTAGTTTAAAATACCAAACTGTGCTTTCTAAGAAATACTGGCAATTAACTTAAATGTGCATTGTGGAGCATTGGATATCGGCCCGGAACGAGAAATCGGGGAGCCGAGTTCGAATTCCAGCTGAATTCATTGCATTCACTTACGCGCAAATGCCCTTGGTAAAGGTATTAATCCGTCTATTCCTTCCAGTTATGGGTTAAATAACAGGACAGATTGGGTTCTATAGCCTTGGTCGGCAACCAGTCTACCCCAGAAAGCAATGGCAATCTACTGCGGGATAATCTTCTGCCCAGTCAGTCATGTCTCTTTCGAGACATGATCGCCCAAGCTCTTTCACGTATGGCACTTAACTAACTGACTGACTGAACTTAAATCCCCAAATAAAATGAGAACTCATAGGCAAGGCTAGGACCCCTAATAGCTTAAGAGAGAGATGTAATCTATGCTTGACAGAAAAAATTTAAATTTTAAAATTTCAAGGTCAAAATATTTCCCTTAACAAACGAAAGGAGATCATAAGTATGTGTCGCCAGAGAAATAAATATAAGTCACAATAATTAGATATATAAATTGCAATAATTATCTTATTCCTCCAGTTAGTCCCGATAAAAAAATTGCCAAAAGTTTTTAAAAGTTGACCTAGTAGTTACCTCCACACCACTTACCCTGCTAACCCTAGGGTCAGGCCACATACCTCCCACTACTAAGAAAGAATTACTACCGGCACCGCCCCACTGCCCAACGCAAAGAGAAACCAATTTATCCCAACCCTTCCTTTATATAAACTAACCTCTGGGCTTAGAATTTTCTTCATTCTCTATTTAGAAGGGGTCGAAGAATGCATGCTTTAAAGTGACATGTTGGAAATGGCTATTTCCCTACTTAGGTTTATCTGAATTTACAGATATATATATATATATATATATATATATATATATATATGAGATAAAAAATACTTGAGAAACAACAAAATATGGATTTATTGTTTGGTAGCTAACATTATAATGTTTCGTTTGTTATAACCATCATCAGTGCTTATATTTACTATTGTGATTTTTTTCTTGTTAGGGCCTGTGAATAGATTTAGAAACATTTCTGAATTTATCCACAGGCCGTAATAACAACTAAAAAAAAAAACTGAAAAGGGGTGTATTTTCTTATAAAGACCCAGAGAACCACCTGGTCTCCGGTACGTGGAGCATTCGACTGGCAGTACCTATACCGTAGCTGTTTCGTATATATTTATAACCGTTCGACCCCAACCAAGTCAGTTGGAAGCACAGGGTTACTGAGTATTAAAGAAAATGTGGTAAACTGCTATTAAGGAGAGAAGACATAAGATTACGATTGACATTACATTTAAATTTTTGAAGATTAAAGTTGACTAGGAAGCAAGAAGGTGCAACAGTGCTGCTCAAGTGGAAGGTGATATAAAAGAAACTGTTTTCGTTATATCTGACCATTTTAACTGTACAATCGCGATATCTTTTTTGCTAATCTAGTATTGCGCTTAGATACATAACTTACCAGAATAATTACTACGAATAAATCTACCATCCGCTCTTGTACTGCTGCCATATCTGGGCGGGTGCTCCTGTTATCCACTTAGAGGTCCTTTACAAAATCCAACGAAGAATCTAATGTGATCGATCCCGATTTGACAACTCAGATACATTGACTTTCTCACCAACGCGATGTGGCTTCCCTGTGTCTCTTCTACAAATACTTTCACGGCTTCTGCTCCAATGCCCCCTGTATATGAATTTACTCGTGTCACAAGATTATCAACTAGGTTCCACCCTTTTACTGTGAAGCCAATAAAATGTAAACGCAAATTCTACCCCTGCATCTTTTTTTTTCTCGAACTTCTCGCCCGTGGAATTGACTTCCATTTACTTGCTTCCCCGACAGCTACAATCTCAAAGAATTTAAATGTAAAGTCAATAGTCATCTCCTATCTCACTAACCTGCATCCTCTCTCTCATGCTCCTTTCTCCAAGCACTCTACTCTCATCAGTATTCTCATCCTTCTCTTACCCACTTTCTGACACCCACTATAACCTGTCACACTTTCTCATAACTTTCCTCCTGTGTAACCCTGAACAACAGTGGCTGTAAAACTGCCTTGCTTGGGGCGATATGATTATAAAAAGTATGTATTTATAGAAAAGGCACACGGAAGCTATTTTGCGGCAGATGGAAAGAGACTGAAGACAAGATGACAGGCTAGAACCAACAACATTGCATATTCTTCTTTAGATTTTATGAAGAATAATTTAATATAAAGCAAGAGCACCAAGCCAGATTTAGCCAGAACATTTAAAACAAGTACGAATGATAGGCTTATAAATACAGGCTGCGATAACTGAATTGTCGTATAAATTACACAGAAATGAAAATAACACTGGCATCTAATTTTAACAGATAGAGTTACACAGAAATATCTTGAAATACTAAAGAGTAAATTTATTCAATACAAACGCCATTGGCTTCAAACATGACAACCGAACATCTTCGTAATCTCTTGCATATTTTTTTATTTTCTGGATGATCTCCCTGTTTAAGTTGTAAAATATTTTTATAATCGTTTGTTTATATTTTGTGTTAGAAGGTCTTTTGTTGAACTCTCGTTCAACTGCAAGCCTCGCATAATAATCAAGGAGGTTGTGGTCTGGGAAGTAAGGTAGCCAGATATAAGGGGTGACGTGATCGTAGAAAGTGTCTAAGCGCAATAACTGTCTTCTCCTGTTTGTGGGGCATGGTGTTGTCTCCTGTTCATAGGCATAGGGATTTTCAGCAGCCACCCTTTTGATCTCGGGCAGCATTACTTTGTCAAGGCATTTGATATAGCCCTCCGGGCTCAGTCTGAAGCCATGTGGGATGATAAATGAAGACATAATAGTGCTATCACTAGTGATCACGTCAAACACAATGACTGTATATATCATGCAACTCTATTTGAGTCCTCTGCACTCAAACACACTGAAGTGATCATCTTGAAACTTCCGGCGCGAATTCCACGCTGTACAACGTGCCGATTTCAAACTTCTGGTAAGGTGAATTGCGTCATGGTGCTCTTTTTATTACTGGCGTTGCCCAACTGACCCTACTATATTGTGCAATTGATAAAATAAAAAGAACATACAACACGCATGCGCAAAATATAAAATATAAAATGGCGATAATTTACCTATCGCAACTTGTCTGTATAAAATATTCTGTCGAGAAAAATTGTTTAGCACGACATAATGAACTAAACTTCTTAGTTGCAGATTTAGCAAATGCATCAATATTTTATTTCCACTCCAGGTCGGTTGAAAAGATAGTTCGAGAACGCTTAATAAGTCACTCTCCTAGGCGCTGGCATCTGCCATGCTGATGGAGGATAAGAAAAAATACGTTTAAAAGTGTCAACAATGATTATTTCCTTTTATACATTCCTTCTTTTTACTCACAAGTTGAACTTTAAATGTTGATTTGGTCATAAAATGTGTATTATTTAAATAACTAAACAATTTGCTTATAAAAGCTATCAATGAAACAAACCTTTATTTATGAAAATAAGAAAAAGTAATGCACATTTTCTTATTTATTTATGACTCTAAGAAAAGGAAGGAGAAAGATAAAGAAAAGAAAGAAAGAATTGAAACAAGTGGGAAGGGGTGGTTGACAGGGAAGTAAGCTAAGAAAAAAAAGAAAGGAAAGAATGAGAAAAAAGGAAAAAAATCATCTCCATAGAAACGTTAACAGACATATTGAAAAATAAATCATTGCGGTTTTTGGTTTAAATAAATGGGATTAAGTTATTAGAAAAAAAAATTTTGGAGAAAATCTTGACATACAATTTAAATATAAAACTAGGTTTAAAAAAATAAAATTTAGAGAAAATTAATTATTTCCCCTTCCTTTTCTTAGCGCCAGACAAAGATAAATTTTAACTTACAACTCTTAACTCAGTTTAAAAGTAAGGTTTTCCAAAAATCTAAAAATAGACATTGATTTCTGTCTACTTTCTTATTAATCCCACCCCTTCAATTTTTTCTGTGATGTAGATTTTTTTTAACTTCCGCCGGTAAAATATCTCGGTTTATTTAGAAACAAATGAAGTTGCCGATGGTGCGTGAAATTTCTCTTAGGGATTTCATGTAGAAATGGCGACACAACTGATTTGAACATCGAAATTTGTTTTATTCTATAATTGGCTCTGTAATTTAATATTAATTACATTGAACCCTCCACCTTGATCAGTTTTAATATTAATGTAAGTAATATTAATTAGGATCGGGTCTTTGGGATTTTCCTTCCCTCTTTTCCTTTTGGATTAAAGTTTATATATATATATATATATATATATAGGTATATATCAATATATATATATATATATATATATATATATATATGTATATTGGTATATATCAATATCAAATACGGGAGAGAACCTACATTAAATCAAAGCAGCCCACACTCGATAAAATACATTACATTGTATTTAGACATATGGTTCCGTTGTTAATATTTCGACCTTTCAGGTGGTATGACGTCATAGAACTGCATTGCGAATTTACAACCTGCGTCTGCTATTCGGTGACTGTTATCGTCGCATAGCAATGTTTTATGTCAACACAAAAGATATCATCTTTGATGGTATATGTCTTTATGTTAATGTCTCTGCAGCCACTCTGAAGATGGCTCATGTGAGCCGAAAGCTTAAAACCAGCGTAATAAAAATATCAAAACGCTGGACAATTTTTTCTTTATTTCCACTAGAATTTAAGGCCAATTTACGATATTTAAAACGGCTCATGATTAAATATAATAGACATTCAATGTCTGTTTTATTTAACAATATATGCATAGATAATTATCTGCTGTCTCAATTCACTATATATATATATATATATATATATATTGGACAGTTAATGCGGGTATTAATAAAACAGTGCTCCATGTAATACAACAGAGCTATTAAGTATAATTAATAAATATACATATTTATCCTCACAGATACTACAACTCGGAGAATCCTGCCGAACACAATCTTCAGGTGCTGACTGTGACCGTTACGTAATTTAAATTTGAAATTTAAATATTGGCGCTGTTATATATTATACTGGGTTTACAGGATTTTAGTTTTAAAAATATATTTGGTATTTAAAATAAACGGAATATATATATATATATATATATATATATATATATATATATATATATATATATATATATATATATATATATATCGCTCTGGTTAACACCCATTGAACTCACTATATGGATTTACCACAATATTTTATATTAAGGTAATCTTGTTGGATTATCTTCACCGTTTACGGACTGGACACCTATACCCACACACACACACACACACACACACACACACACACACACACACACACACACACTCAAACACACACACACACAAACACACACACACACATATATATGTCAAAAATTTATTTTAGAGTTGTAAATATTAATCTTTTGTATTAAGCATGGAATCATGGGAGGTTACTTTCTCAAAAATATAATTTGCATTAAAATTAATTAATTAATAATTATTCAATTAATTATTTAATATAGACCAACGTATTTAAACAGATATTTATTTTTATGCCTGCAGGTAACCATCAATTCATTTCTCTGGTTTAATAAGCTAGGGTTATTTAAGTGTTTTTAGATGATTAACTTTTCAACGAAACATAAATTACATCTATTTCCTTTCCCTTTGTAAGTTTTACATCTTGCTACAACATCCCAGATGAAGATAAGGGGATTGCCACCATTTTTAATTGCCATAATAATTTAGAGAGAGCAGTTCTATTTTTGTATTTTATGTTGCGTAAAGTCATTTGATGATAATAGAAACAAAATTTCCAAAGATTTTCAGCGGAGTCAGCATAAAATTTAACAAGGGTATGGAAATGTATGCTAGCTCGGTATAGAATATAATCAGTTATACATTGACCGTTTAAGGGACAGATAATATTTTTTATGCAAATGCATTTTTTAAAAAAATGAGCATGGTTTTCTTTTTAATATATCTAATATAATGTTGTTTTGTTGGGATATAGATTTATCGATGTTAATAAAGCGGCTGTAACTGATCTTAAATATTTCTGTCAAAAATATATTTTAGTGTTTGTGAATGGTTAAATGAATTAAACTTAGGAAAATTCTTTCGATATTCATGTGAACATTGTGATTAGAAGATAAATTAATAATGTTGCATATACGGTGTTTCTGTTCATTTTTATCTTATTTGCTTTTTTCTAAATACGCTAAATTTCCATTATGGTTGCTTAGTTCTAAAGCTTTTATATATTTAATTCTATTATCATCAAATATTTCCTTATTGATGCAGTTGGTAGCTCATTGAGCCTGTATTATTTATGTAAACTATATAGAGTTTAATGATAGTGTTTTGATTTTTAAAGATGTATCTGTGATTATATAGAGCTTTGGTCTATATTTTGTAATAACCAGAATTCAAGTCAAAAGTCACATCAAGAAAGTTGATCATTAACATTGCTGGTAATATTAATAGTTAGTTTGTGATTTTTGGAAAAATGATCAGATGCTTTCCCAATCGGTCTGTATTTCGTAGACAAATTTTTTACGGAGAATTATTACTCCATCGTCTCGAGAGGATTCAGTGTTTTTAATATAAAAAAACAAATCTTAATCGCCGCAATAATAAGATTCTAACTAGTTCTCATGCCCCCGCTGAATCATATGTTCCCATAGCAATATTAAATTTTGGGGTAATTTTCTTGGTCCAAAGATAAACATTATCTACTAAATATAAATATAAAATTTGACATTGAAGTCAATATGCAGCGGTGGCAGCCTTTTTCATGCTTTAAAGAAAAATTCAAGTTTCTTTCATAATACTCATTTCCAAAAGAAATCACTAACAGTAACTTCTGAAGTCTTCTTTAAACAGTCAAATGTCAGTTAACAAGAAACAATTTAGTTATTCATAAGAATAGTTGCAAGATTTTACAGCTCTAGTTTCATAGTTTCACTCCTTCATAATCATGAATTTGTCAGCCCAACCAAATTTATATGTGTGTAATTGTGGAGTGATATGTTTAGGAACAAAGTTCTTTCTTTCTTTCTTTCTTTCTTTCTTTCTTCTTCTTCTTCTTTTTCTTTTCCACGCGCTAACAATCCATCTCCTTCAACAGCTGGAAGCAAAAACTTCTTCTTTTATGTGCCCTGTCCCTTCAGGACATAGGCGATCATGGCTTTCCACGTTTCTCTATCCCTGGTGGCTCTGCCCACGCGTTCTCCTGTTACACGATGCAACCCTCGCTCCGTCATTCACCTGATTAGGTTCTTCAAATATGTTATCCGTTGCTTTCCTCTGTCTCTTTTTCCCTCTTTCTGGCCTGTTAGTATCAGATTCTCCAAGCTCTCCTTCCTTATTGTATGTCCTAGGAACTTCAGCTCTCTCTTTCTGATACTCAGTATTAATTTCCTTTTTGTTTCCCTCATTTCTAAGACTTCATCATTGCTCACATGCTCGATCCATGATAATCGCAGCTTCATTCTGTAGAACTACATTTCAGTTGCTTCAAGTTTTTCCATCATCTTTGATAATATTGTCCAGCATTCACTGCCATACTGAAGAACCGACATCACATAGCAGTCCAGTACTCTCCTCTTTGTTTCTAGTGAAATTGTCCTGTTTCTTAATAATTTGTTCAACTTCTGGAATGCTTCCTTTGCTATGCCAATTCTTCTTCGGATTCCTGTGTCGCACTTTCCGTCCTCTTTTTAACACTTTCCAGGTATTTAAATTTATGTACCTGCTTGATTCTAGTATACCCGACCTGTATTTGGAATATTGGGTTGCACGTTTTACTGATGACCATGCCTTCGGTTTTCTTGCAGATTATTTCTAGTTCTTTCTTATTACTTTCTTCAGCTACCTTCAGTAGGAGGTCTTGTAGTTTTCTTTCTGGGTCTGCTATCAGCACTGTATCATCTGTGTATCTTAGGTTGTTTAAATTGTGGCATACGATTACAAATCCAGGCATAACTTCTAGAGTCCTCAAAATATTCTCGCTGTACTGGTTGAACAGATACAGTGAAAAGACACATCCTTGTCTTACGCCTCTTTCTATCTTTGTATATCTACTCAATTCATTACCTGTCCGTATACAAGCGGTTTGCTGCCTGTAAAGATTCTTGATTACTCTCAAGTCTTTACCAAATAAGTCCAGGCTGCCGAGCATCTCCATCAATTCTTTGTGGCGTATTTTGTCAAACGCCTTTGCATAATCAATAAAGCACATGTATAAGTCCTTCCTCATTTGTATTGATCTTTCAGAGAGCATCCTAGTCATAAATGTGACATTACTTGTTCCTGCGTCTTTCACGAAATCACACAGTTCTTGTCTTATTTCTGGCCTGATTCTGCTTCTAGCTCTATTCATCAGAATTCGGACGATCAGTTTTGTTATATTGCTCATTAAACTGATGGTTCTTTGGAGTTTGCACTCATTTGCTCCTAGCTTTTTAGGTAGTGCTATGAAGATAGACTTGCTGAGGTCTTCTGGTATTACACCACTATTATAAATTTCATTTATTATTTCAGTAATTTTCTCTATACCAAATTCTTCCAGGGCTATCAGCAGCTCTATGACTATGCCGTTTGGTCCAGCTGCTTTGTTTCTATTCAGTTTGGCTACTGCAGATTCCACTTCAGACTTTAATATTTCCGGTTCGTCCTCATCTTTGCGTATTATTATCTTTTATATTTCCTCTTTCTCCTAAATGATTGTTCCATCCTTAGATTTTAGACATCCTGCTGAAGAACAGGTTCTTTGCCCTGTCAGTTCTTTTATATCCTTATGCATATCTGCTTTATTATTCCTGCTTAATCTCTACTTCTGCACATTTGTCATTGAGCCAGTCCTCTTTAGCCTGTCTACATTTCCTTCTAAATTCTTTATGTAGTTCCCTGTACTTCGTTCCATGTCTTGATATCATTTTCTGCCCCCTTTGCATCATGTCCCGAATCTCTTCAGTTATCCACTCATTTTTCTTTCTGCGCCTAATTTCCTTTGGGGAAATGTTTTTTGCTGATGTCACTATTGCTTCCTTTAGCGTGTCCCATTTCGAGTGTACTTTCCCAATTTGTTCTTCGTATTTGGCTTTCACGCTGTTAGTATATTCTTTCTGTAAGTTGAGGTCATTCACGAGTGCGTTGTATATCAGTTTTGGTGCTGCATTAGGCTTCTTCGTTCTCCGGAGTTTCACTTTTAATTTGCAGATGACTGGGACGTGGTCGCTTCCACAGTAGGCGCCTGGATAGGCTTTGCTTTGAACCACTGCATTTCTGAATTTGCTGTTTATGGCTATGTAGTCTATTTGGTTTTTCATGTAACCTACTGGGCTTCTCCATGTCCATAGACGTCGTGGGTGTTATTGAAACCAGGTGTTAGTTATTACCTGGTCATTTGCTATGCACTATTAGACCCATTTCTCTCCTCGTTCGTTGCGGATTCCTAAACCAAAGTTGCCAGTTGCCATATCTTCCCTCTCCTTGCCTATTTCGGCATTTAAATCTCCCATGATGATCCTGATTTCTTGGCTTTTACATTGAGCCTTGGCCTTCTCTATAGCAGAGTAAAAATATTCTATTTCTTCCTCGGTGCTTTGTGTTGTTGGTGCATAGATGACTACAATTGCTATGTTGAACAGTCTTCCTTTCAGTTTGACCAGGAGAACTCTTTTGGAGAACTGACAGTATCCCAAAACACATTTCTTCATTTCTTTGTCCAGTATTAAGCCGACTCCGTTTTCATTATTTTTTCCTCCGGAGTATATTATCCTATGGTTGTCGCTGCTTAAGTCTCCATTATTTGACCATCTGGTTTTGCATATTCCCAGAATATTGATTTTTTAGTCTGTTCGTTTCCTGCTTGACATTCTCTAGTTGTCCGCAGCTGTTTAACGTCCTGACGTTCCATGTCCCCAAGGTAATCCTTTCTTTGTTGCGCACAGTCGCAGAGTAACGGTCCAGAGACACCTGTTGCTCATATTCCTTTCCGAGCGAGGGACATATTTTGGGAAAAACTGTCCCCTTTACGCCGTTGTTGCTAACAGTCGCCGGATGACGGTCAGGTGACACCTGTTGCCCATGTCGGTCTTTACCGGGCGAGGAATTATTCTCTTTGGAACCAACCCCCTTCACACCGTTAGGTTTAATATGTATTCGTTGTATAGCTATGATTTTACGCAGGAAAGATAGATAGTGGAGTGGTATCCTGCTGCCTTCTCCACGGTGATTTATTGAGACACCACCTCTAGTTAGCTGGCCGTTGACTCATCAAGAATTTCTCCGCCCTTTGCAGGTTAATTTCTTTTATTTTTTATCCTACCGTATATAAAAAAGAAAATGGGATGGAAGAAAAGACAAATATTAAGTATATACTTATTATAATTTCAAAGAAACAGTCCTGTAAAAAAAGTGTCAATTCCCCTAGTCACTCCTAACAAGCAAGAGAAATGATCCCATATCCAGTTAACAGAAGATATTTTCTTTGAAATTTCGTCCTTCCTCAAAGAGGGCTTCTGTTTCATTTGGGTCATTCTGGGAAATGCTGATTTTGCGATAGCACGTGGACTAAGGGTGGGGACAGAGACGAATTATGCTATTAACAATTTTACAATACAAAAATCAATTTTATCTTAAACATTAATATATTAATAATCTTACTTTCGGGCCGACAACGATTTGCATACGTGTGAGCCTCTTTTTCGATTCTCCCGTGCACGCGTACAAGCATTCCAGGCTTCGCCGCCATCTTACTTGCCTTGTTTAGCACGCGTTATGCGGTTACAAAAGACGTAGGCAATTCTAAGACTCTTGCTTTGTCTAGTACAATGTTCACAACAGTGTGTATGTCTGTGTGTGTGTGTGTATGTATGCAGAACTAACGGCATAGGGAAACCTTAAAATAGTACTGCGCTCTTTTTATCCCATGCACCTTTGTAGCATACACCGCCAGGAAGTGCTTGCTCTGTACCTTACTTAAATGATATGCTTTGATATGTGAGGGTTTAAGGGCCATATATTGAACAATAAGCCGTTAGCATTATGTTCTTATACTGAGGATTTATCATGTCTATCATCAAATTGGCACTCCTCCCCAGGGTTTGGAACAGGAACTGAGTTTTATCACTTGTTTCCTGTTTAAGTTTGGAATTTCGGTTTCTTCTAAAATTTAATATCTTTAATGACTAAAGAGGAACAGGCGTTGCTACCGACGTCATATTAAGAAAAAAAAATCCTTTCAAAAATTACTGTTTTCTACAAGCAATAGTTTATGTATAATATCTTATCTTTTACCGCGAGGTTGTAAAAAATACCAGGTTGGAAAATTGGCGCGGGATATCCTTCTCTCAATGAGAGTGAGTGGGCCTTTCTTAAGCCGTGGTAGGCAACCCATCTAGTGATGGTGTCACGATAAAAACACTCTTGGTAGCTCTAGCAAAGCATCAAGTATTCAGCTACTGACAAGATTTTGAATCTCGACCAAGGCCGCAGAATGATGATGATGAGGAAAGTTTGCTTCCACACTATTCTTTTAACGTTCCCGACTGAGATCCGAAATGTTATTCATTAATAAATCATCACCTCTTTAAGTCTTTAGTTAGCAGTTTTCTTTTCTGTATAGCCCCCAAAACTTAACTTCTTGACCTTTCTTAGGCTCATCCATATCAAACCCTCTTCTTTGAGTGGCTCTTGGGCCTTGTATTGGCTGAACATTAGCAAATACCGGGGACGAGTATGAACCGAGTGGTTCTTGAACTATAATGAGTCTAATCTGTATACATGCTGTGGACTGAAAATATAATTTTTTCTTCTTTTTTGTTGTTGTTAATGATACATGTTTTGACTGGAATAAATTCCATTTTTAATTTCAATAATATTTTGGCTTTAGTATCGTCTTCACGTAATTTATAGAAACCGCTCGCAATTAACTTTTATTGTTGTTGGTCGAGAACAAAGTGAATACGCAGTCAATATTTTTAACTCAGAATTGAGGTACCTACGCTGAGACAAAAAGTAGTTTGTCGCCAGAAAGTTAGCAAAGATTGTCGAACTACACAACATTAAGTGATTGCACAGGGCATTAGATACTTAGGCTGTATGTTCGAAACATATTGCTTACGTTACCATGAAGAACATTAAAACAAATAGTGTCTGTTTGGAGTGGTCCAGACCTAAATAAGCTAGAAAAAGATATATTATTGATTGGTGAAATAGATTTACTGGCTTTCAAGAACAAAAAATAGCAGTACGTAAGTTAAAAATACATATTGAAAATAAATATGACTACGATAAGAAGTAAATTGGGGATATGGAATATGTTGGCAGCAAAAAGTCACAAAGTATAGCAAAGACCACAAGAAAAGAAACTTGGGAATGTGGTCGAGAGTGGATGTAATTATGAGTTGAAATTTAACATATTCAGGTTTGATGGTTGAAGGTACATAAAACCGTAGGCGTGAAGAATACGAGCCATATTGCATTAGAGCAAATGCTAAACACAAGTGATATCATACAGTGGACTGTAAACTTGAATTAAGGAATTTCAGGATTGTAAATATTATGCAGAATTACTGGATAGGATAATAATATGAGTCAGTCAGTCAGTCAGTTGAGTGCCATACGTGATACACGCTTGGGCGATCATTTCTCGAAAGAGATATGACTGACTGAGCAGAAGATTAACCCTCAGTAAGTTGCTAATGTTTTCTGCGGTAGACTGTTTGCTAGCCAAGGCTACAGAACCCAAACTGTCCTATTATTTAACCCATAACTGGAGAGAAGAGACGGATTAATACCTTTCTCAAAGGTATTTGTGCGTAAATGAATGCAAGGAATTCACCTGGAATTCGAACATGGTTCCCTGATTTGACGTTCCGAGTCGATATCCACTGCACCACTATGAGTAAAGTATGATAATAATAATAATGATCGATTCTAGGTTTATCATTATTTTCTTAATCTGGTTTTCCTTCAAACACACACGCGCGCGCACACGCACACACACACAAATGCGCGTGCACACACACATACAAAGATGTGAGTAGCACACGCACACACATGAAATTTTTATAATAGATAATTTAATGTTTTTGTTTACTGGAATTTTATATTTCTTTTTAATGATTTTAAGTGTACACACAGAAAAACAAACAAAATCATTAAAATTTTCTAAAACATTAAATACATTTTAACCATAAGGATGATAAATGTTCACTCAAAAACATTATAAAGAAATATACAACTTGATAATGGCTAGAGGAACAGCCGTAAGTGCTCTGTTATACAAAACTTTTCAACAATTTTATACACTTTGTGTCCAGAAAAGAAAACAATTGTTGGGGCACAAGAAAAATTAAGTAAAAATTTTAAACGTATTTACTTAAATTAATATAAAAAAGGATAACTGTCCAAATACACAATTATGTACACACACACACACACACACACACACACACACACATATATATATATATATATATATATATATATATAAAGTGTATTGAGGCAGCAGGTAATTTTCTAAACATATATTGTTAAATATAACAGGCAATGAATTTCTATTATGTTTAATCTTGAGCCGTTCTAAACATCGTATTTTGGCTTTAATTTCAGGTGAAAATAAAGACAAAAATTGTCCAACATTTGGATATTTTTTTATTATGTTGGTTCTAAGCTTCAGAGAAGTTACAGGGCCGTTATCATGAAGACATCCACCATTAAAGATGATTTTATCTTGTGTTGACATAAAACATTGTTATGCAACGATAACGATAATTTTTGTCTCTATTTTCCTCTGAAATTAAAACTAAAATACGATGTTTAGAACGGCTCATGATTAAACATAATGGACAATCATTGTCTGTTATATTTAACAATATATATATATATATAGAGAGAGAGAGAGAGAGAAAGAGAGAGAGATAGAGAGAGAAAGAGAGAGAGAGGGGGGGAGAGAAAAGGAGATACAGAAACTATGTAAATATAAATGTAGACATTGATGTTAATACCCCGCGGCGACTGTCTGTTTCATGCTCAAATCAATCTTCGTGGCATCAAGATTGCATTTGAGCATGAAACAGACTCGCCTCTGGGTGTTCACCTCAATGTATATGTATAAAGGGTGCGCCAAAAGTAGGTATAGAGTTAGAAAATTATTTATGTACTGACATGACTTTAATTTTTAAATTGTGGTGCCACAATTTAGTACCATAGCTAATTGTTTTTTTTTTCAACAAGATGAGAACATTCCTCAGTAAGAGACTACCGTGAGCAAACCTTCCCGTGACATTGCATCAGTCAATTGAATTGCCACCACGTTCACCGTGCGTAATACCAATGGACTGTTCGGGTGCATGTGGGCGTAGTAAACAATAAGGTTTATGAGAAAAATCCACAATGTAGACGAATAAAAGATTTAATCTTGGAAAAATTTATTAACATTGATGTAGATCGGAATTTGTGTTGTACTGTATGTAAACATTCTGGAGAGATACAAGAAATATTGCAATATTGGAGGAGGACATTTCTAGCACTTACGAGATTAAACAGTGTTAAATAAATGTAATTGTAATAAATGAATGTAAAAAAAACTGTAAAGGTGTACCTACATTTTGACAACCTCTTATTATATATATATATATATATATATAATTTGTATTTAGGCAGCAGATTGTTTTAAACATGTCAGATTAAATAAATTGCAAATATTGTGTCTGCTAATTTTTAATAAAATCCATTTATACTCACGGATAATCTTTCGCGTATTATAATTGAAAGATGTCAGAAATGAGCTGTAACTTTGACATATGTTATTATCATTCATTTCTCTATGTACCCAAGTACTTTCAATCTCCTACTGAGATCATCTTCAGGGGTGTGAGTTATGGTAACAAAAAATAACCGCAAAACTGTATTGCTATAAATTACTGTAATGTTTTTTATGCTTCAAATATTATGGTTGACAAATTGCTTAGCGTTCGTTAGAACGTGAAAATTATCGAAAATGGAATTTTTTTACATATCATGGTCATGCATGTGTTAAAGAATGAAAACACTGTTCTTTTTACAAACATTTTAGAACATTACTACAGTATTCATAGCTGATTCTATTAATTGTCGGCTTAAGTCTTTTAAGGAATATTGCCTCGAGAATCTGTAGTTTGCTTTTGTTGTTTTCTTGGTGCAGGATAGTTGTGTTAACGATCATTATTTTTATATTGTGAATGCATACAAGAATGTTGTAGATGTCTATAAACAGATGAATGGTCAGACAAGTGTTATGTAAAACGTTAATGTAGTTGTTGTAAATACAACACATATATATATATATATCTATATTAGGAGATACATTCTCCCAATGGACATTTTAATTGATATATAATGTTTGTTTTACGTAACACATCAGTTAGTAGGGAATTGTTATTACGTAATTTTTAGCGTAATTTAGACGATATTTTATTCATCGCATCCTGTAATACCGAAAAAAGATTAAGGAATACATTCGAAAAATAACAGAAGAAATCAACAAAAATGACTTGAACAAGAAGAATCGAGACAAACAGGGAAGTTGAAGGAGAAGAATGGAGACGAAAGTGGCAAAAAGACGATGGAAGTAGAAAAGAACGAAAAGGCAAAAAATTGTGATATAATAAAAGCAAATAAAATAGACGGAAAAGAAAAGTGTAAAGTGAAAAGCAAAAGCAAAGGAATCCTAACCGGAAGTCCTACTTTTCGTCAATTGCGCCTAATGAATGCACATAACTAGCAAATGGACACCAGGAAGAAGACGACTAGGTAAGAAGTTAATGAAATAAAAAAATACAAGCGAAAGACTTAATGAAATAATTGCGACATATGAAGATAAAATAACAAAAACAAAAGAAAAAATGTAAGAGAAAGCAGAAAAAAAGAATGACGTTTGAAGAAAATTTTGAGAGAAAACAATAAGGAAGAAATACGACTGAAGAAAGAAGGAAAAATGGGAAGAAAATCTTAATAGAAAACAGTAAGGAAGAAAAAAGTTACAAAGGGAAAACGAAAAAGCAAACAACAATGAAAGGTGATGAGTTTAATGTATGAAGGGGAAAAAGAATGAATGAAAGTGGAAATTAAAAGGGATGACCAAAGAGATAAAAAGAAAGAAAAACGCAAGAAAATAGAAGAGTATAAAGACTTAAGGAAGAATTTGCTGTTCAGACATTGAAGCTAAAATATATTTTGAGGTTGGGTGGGGTTTTTTGAATAACTTCTGGGTTAGAAACAGACGACTGAAAATGGCAGACTGAATGTTTTTTTTTTTGAGATTGTATCAATCTGCTGACAGCTTAAGGTCAATAAGCCTGATAATCTGTTCTCTTTCAAAGCTTAGCAACAAGAACTGTCTTAGAGTACTTTCCAACAACAAGGAATGCACATACACCCACGCACACAGAAACACACACGCACACACACACACACACACACACACACACACACACACACACACACACACACACACACAAATATATATATATATATATGAAAAAATACAGTTTAAAGTTATAGTATATTTATGAGTAAAAGTGCTTAATATTAGAGATAGAGCCCATGTAAATATAAAGATGTACACTGAGAGGAGTCTGACTGTCTGTTTTGCTCTCGAACACAACCTTCACATCATATATATTGGATTTTGGTGCGTCTGTTTATGCTGGCAACTGGTGTATAATGGTTAGTGAAGTCTATTGTATTATTTTAACGCTTATTAGGTAGAGGTAACGATTATTTTATAAGTTTTTCTGGGGGTTATTGAGTAGGAATGATTGTAGAACTGAATGCCTTTATTTGTAACTATTTCATAGTGTTGCCTGAACTTTATACTCTTTATTGATAAAGGACTACTTAATTATTTCTTGCTTGTTATTATCGTTATTACATTTTCTTGTGCGTGTGTATGTCTACGTAGTTTGCTAATTCATTTACTTTAAAAAAATAAATTTATTTATTTATTTAGATTTTGTTTATTTTATTTATTTGTATTTTTTGGGTGTCGGTTATTGGATTTGTTTATCTTAAACTATTGACATTGTCTAAATTCTGTTGCGGTATTATCATTGTATATAGAAACTATTTCCAGTACTTCATATTATTTTACAACGTATTAGTTTATTAGTGTTCGGGTTTTTGATTATTGTAGTAAAATACCTTTTGAGATAAGTTCTTATCATGCACCGAGTATGTGAGCAATGATGAGACTTTGGAAAGTGTAGAAATGAAAAGGAAATTTACATTGAATATCAGGAAGAGACAACTAAAGTTCATGGGACATGCAATGAAGAAGGAGGGATTGGAAAACCTGATACTAACAAGCCAAACAGAAGGAAAAAGAGACAGGGGAAAGCAGCGGATAACATATTTGAAGGGTTTGAGCAGGTGGATAATAGAACGGTGGTTGCGTGGTGTTGCAGGAGAAAGCGAGCTAAGATAGGAACAGGGAGACGTGGAAAGTTAGGATCGGCTACGTCCAGAAAGGACAAGGCACATAAAAGAAGATGTTGGTCTTATAGGTATCTTCCTCCCCAGTTTACAATTTTTTGTTGCACTTACACACACACACACACACACACACACACACACACACACACACACACACACACATATATATATTTATATATGTGTTATTCTGTAAGTGACCAGAAAAAACAGAGAGAAATGGGAAATAAAGGGAGGAGAGAGCAGGGCGTGAGAGAGAGAATTAGAGAGAAGGCAGTAAGACGTACCACTGAGTAAATTTATAGCTATAATTGGAGTAGATAGTACCTACTATTGCCCGGTTTCACACTCCACGCCCTTCTATTGAACAGGAGTAGAAGTGATCACCTTGTTTCTTGTTTAGGAAGGGGTTCCCGGTCCTTCTTCCTTCTCCTTCGGTCTTAGTGGTAGTTCAATTGGAATCTATTTACTGTTAGTGAGTGTGGTGGCAATGTCTCTCCATTCTGAGGGTACCGGGTTGGCAGTTTCCTGGTTGCTGCTTCCGACTGGTAGTTAAGAGCCCGAACTCTTGCGTAGCGTCTTGAGAGGTTGCTCTGATCAACAGTTGAATAATATCGGGGTTCCTGTAGTGCCATATCGCACATGGACGGGCGTCCCTTCATGAACCTCCGTTGGGCAACCCCGAGGCCACATTATGCTGCAGGCTGCGCCAGTCTCCATTCCTCACAGGCTGCAAATAGTAACCAACTGATTCTGCCCTAGTCCTCTCTCCTCAACCAAAACACCATGAAAAAGAACAAACAAAATACCAAAATCAAACCAGCTACACGGAAAACGCCCAAACCTCTCTGTGTTTCTTTCACTAACATACGCGGTATCCGCACGAATTTTATAGCGTAGAAGCATTCCTCCAAACTAACTCCCCTGATATCTTAGCCCTATGCGAAACTAACCTTGACCCGTCTATCCCCTCCTCTGAGTTCCATGTTCCTGGTTACCTTCCCCTCTTCAGAAAGGACTCCAACGTCCATATGCATGGGCTTGGTGTATATGTCAGTGAACAGCTCCCCCTAGCTAGAGTAACATCTCTCGAATCCCTGGATCAGTCTTTCATGTGCTTCCATCTCTCACTTCTAAGTGTTAGCTATCTCTTCTTCCTCTACCGCTCCCCCTCCTCCTCTGACTGTTCGGTATTTGACAGCATCTCTGACAATATCGACAAGGCCATTTCTTCGCACCCATATTTTCGTGTTTGGCGACTTTAACGCCCACCACACTAAGTGGCTGGAAAGCACTGTAACCGACCCTGCTGGTGTCCACACCTTTAATTTCTCGATCTCCCAATCCCTTACGCAAGTGGTGGACTTCCCCGCGCGTTTCTCCAATAGCCCTAATGGAAGGGACTCGCTTCTAAACCTCTGCTTCACTCCACTCCCCCCAAATTCTTGCTCCACCAGACAGCTCTGCCCTCTCGGAAACTCTGACCACCGCCGTAGTTTCTATCAACATCTCGTTCCACTTCAACCCTACCTAAGAAACCCAGACCAACAGAATATCCTACTGCTATCAAAGAGCAGACTGGGATTCGTTCCGTGACTTCCTCTGCGACGTCCCTTAGAACAATGCTTTTAGTCTTCCCATCGAAGACTGTGCATCAGAGGTCTCCTCCTGGGTTAAGGCTGGCATCGATGCATTCATCCCTGCCAGGAAATTTCAGCTTAAATCCAATACGTCTCCCTGGTTCACGGCCGCTTGCTCGGCCGTGATTGCCCACTGGAATCCCTTTTTCCGGCTTTATCGTAGCCACGTGTCGGACCAAAACAGGCGCCTTTTCGCCTCAGCTCGTAATAAGTGTAAAAAGATACTTAACGAAGCTAAGATGCTGTTTGCTGCCAGGATGAAGCAGCGCATAGCATGCTCCAAGTTCGGTACTAAAGACTACTAGCGCCTCTGCAAACGTGTGCTTAGCAAGAGTAAGTTCTCAATACCCCCACTAATAAACGAGTTTGAGGTCCTCACCTCCTCAGCGGACAAGGCTGATTGCTTTGCCCATAGATTCTCGATCAATTCGACTCTGGATTCGTCTGGAGTCCATACACCCGATTTCCCATCTAGAACTGAGGCCCAATTGAATGACGTCCACATCACGCCCTCGCTGATGTCTAGCATAATCTCAAAACTGGACCCTCACAAAGCGAGTGGTGGGGATGGAATCCCAATCATAGTTTTGAAGAATTGTGCCCCCTGAACTCTCCTCTATCCTTTCTAAGCTCTACAACCTCTGCCTATCTTCCTCCTGCTTTCCTCTCTGTTGGAAGTCTTCTTCTGTGGTTCCAATATTCAAGAACACTGGTGAACCATCGGACCCCTCAAATCACCGCCCCATCAGCCTTCTTCCGATCTTCGGCAAAGTGTTCGAAGCCATTATCAATGCCGATGTCGTTCAACATCTCACAGCCCACGGGTTCCTCTCGGACAAACAGTATGGCTTCCGCTTCACCAGGTCTACTGCTGATATGCTAACGACCATCACCGAGTATATATACCAGGCATTCGACAAGAATGGTGAAGCCCGAACCGTCGCCTTGGATATCTCTAAAGCATTCGACAGAGTATGGCATGCCGGCCTTCTACGGAAACTGCGAAGCTATGGATAACTGGACTTTTGTTGGACTTAATCCGGTCATTCCTCTCTAACCGCACACTGAAGGTGGTATTAAACGGACATGCCTCCCAGAACTACTCTACAAACGTGGGTGTACCCCAAGGCTCTATCCTAGGTCCTACGCTCTTTCTAATCTATATCAATGATCTCCCCGATACCATAAGATCACAAGTAGGCATGTACGCTGATGATACCACAGTTTACTCTCGCCTCGATCAAAAATCTGGTGTTGGTGATAAGGCGAACCTCGCTGCCGAGCTTGAGAAGGACTTCCAATCCGTGGTGGATTGGGGTAAGAAATGGCTCGTTAAATTCAAATCTTCCAAAACGAAGATGCTGTCAATTAACCACCACAGACAACCGCACCTCCCTCCCATAAGCATGGAACAGGCTTGCCTCCCAGAGAGTAAATCACTACGCCTGCTTGACCTGACACTCTCAGCAGACCTCAAGTGGAATGACTACGTCGAATCCATTGCTAAATTCGCAGCTATGAAAGTCGGCTCTCTGTGCAGGGCCGGGAAATTCGTTCCGCCTGAATCTATCCTGCAATTATATAAATCCACCATCCGCCCGTGTATTGAGTACTGCTGCCACATCTGGTCGGGTGCCCCTTATATTCTCCTTAGGGGTTCTTGACAAAATACAGCGAAGAATCTGTAATGTGATTGATACCGACTTGGCTGACCGCCTGCAGTATCTCTCTCACCGGCGTGACGTGTCATCCCTGTGCCTCTTCTATAAATGCTTTCATGGCTTCTGCTCTGACGAACTTAAATCACTGGTCCCCCTAGATGTGAATTTGCAATAGATACTAGATTGGCAACTAGGTCCCACCCTTTTACAGTGAAACCGATGAAATGTAACCGCAATTTCGACTCTAACAGCTTCTTTCCTTGCACTTCCCGCTTGTGGAATTCCCTACCGCATGCCTGCTTCCTCGACGGCTACAATCTCCAGGAGTTTAAATGTAAGGTCAATAGACACCTCCTAACACACTAACTCACACCCACTCTCTCCAACTCTCTCCCTATGTACATCCTAAGTCGTCTATCACCCTCCTTCTGACATTTCCTATACCCAATCCCTCTATGTAACCCCCTGCGCTTTATAGTGGCAGTGGAATCCCTTGTTTGGGGTGACACGATTAAAAAAACCCAAAAAAACTTGCAATTTTATAATCGGTTAGCAGCTGTGATAGTGCTATTTTTGGGTGTTTTTTCTCTCATAATCCACACAGTCACCGCATCGACGCATAAATTAATGGACAAAAAATTTCGGTACAAAAAATAACAATAAAAATAAAAATTACTGGACATATATTTGTTGGTGTATACTTCTTACACGCATACATACGTATGTGTTAGATAGTCCCCGTCAAGGTCACATATATTTACCCTTTCTTAAAAAAGTAAATGCTTATAAACTCAGATATAAATACATTAACCGAATGCTCAGCTGTATCACACACACACACACACACACACACACACACACACACACACACACACACACATATATATTTATATATGTGTGTGTATGTGTGTTTGTGTGTGTGTGTGTTTTTGTATGTGTGTGTGTTTGTGTGTGTGTTTAGAATGTATAATATCCGAAACAATAGTAAACATGAGAGAAAGTGGATATTTTTTTTATCAAAGACCTGCGAAAATGTCAGTTCTCTTTGGCTTGTTCAGTTTGATAATGAAAGAAAGTCAAACACATTGCTAGGAAAACATATCTTGAGATCTCTGAGAACATTCGGGCATCGTAGATCAAATTTATTGCTCCAGTTTATCTCTTCATGATTTAGGCTTGAAGAGAGCCTGTCGGGCTTGTCTCTTTTATTTGTATCTGGATCAGAGCTGTTTTTACATCAGAATTTTATTATTATAATTCATTCTTTTTATACATACCATATATATAAACACGTGCTGAAAACAACTCTTTACAACAACTTGATAGCTTTCAAACGATGCACACACACACACACACACACACACACACACACACACACACACACACACATATATATGACTATTTATGCTCTTACACCCCAAATGGTGTGAATGAAGGAATGACTGACTTTGAAAAAACAGTAGCTACCCACACATCCCACGCATCGTTCACTCAGAATTAATGAATTTGAACACTCTCAGCTACTGGCATGTATTTACATTGTATATAACACGCTAAAGTCTGCCTTCTTTTACCGAGCGCAGAGGTAGAATCGCCGACGGATGTCAATTCGGTCGGGTTTCTATCCTGACTAGATGCAATCGGGTGTCTAACCGTACTGATGACCTGTGGTACAGCGAAACAGATCTGTCTGCGTACCGTACTGATGAGCTGTGATAAAGATCTGTCTGCAGATGACTATATATATATATATATATATATATTTTTTTTATCATTTCACCCCGAGCAAGGCGGAAACGCCACTGATGTGCAGGGGGTTACATAAATGTAAAAAGATTAATTAGAAAAGAGTGAGGAGTACAAACTAGTTAGAAAGGAACAATAGAAAGCTTAGAAAGCAGGTGCGATGACAGATACATAGGTGGAGAGAAAAGGAAGGTTATACAGGGGAGGGGAGAGAGCTAGAGGTCAGTGGTTAGTAGATGAGTATTGACTTTGCATTTAAATTTCTGGAGGTTGTAGCCGTCAGGAAAGCAAGAATACGGGAGTGAGTTCCACAGGCGGGAAGTGCGAGAGAGGAAGCTGCAGGAGTAGAATTATCGTCTGCGTTTGGCTAACCTGACTGTGAATGGGTGGGACCCAGTTGCCAGTCTGGTTGTACGAGTAAACACCTGTTGAGGAGGCATCAGTGACTTAATCACATCCGAGCGGAAGCCATGAAAGTATTTATAGAAGAGACAAAGGGAGGCCACATTTCGACGATGGGGAAGTGACTGCAGTCGAGTCGTCAGATCAGTACTTATCACATTACAGACTCTCCTTTGGAGCTTTTCAAGAACACTGAGAAGAACGGCAGGGGCACCTGACCATAAATGGCAGCAGTACTCCATGCACGGACGGATGGTTGACTTGTATATATGCAGGATGGATTCAGGTGGAAAAAACATCCTGGATCGACATAGTGACCCAATCTTCTTAGCAGTAGATTTTGCTATGGATTCAATATAATGGTTCCATTTGAGGTCTGAGGACAGAGTAAGTCCGAGGAGGCGTAGTGTATTACTCTCAGGGAGAATCACTTGGTCCATGCTTATGGGAGGCAGAAGAGGTTGCCTGTAATGGTTGACAGACAACAGCTTGGTCTTAGATGAATTGAAGTTGACAAGCCACTTCTTGATATATATATATATATATATATATATATATACTTATACACGTGTGTACCTACAGATATATTCACCCAGGCGTATACATGTATCAGAACTATTTTCGTTATACTTGTACATGAGTGTCCGCGTTTGCACGTCCATCAATATATAGCGGTGCATATACATACGTACATATAGAGTTTTTTTTATGTATGTTTACACACATATTTATACATACAACAATACATATATATCTGTACACTCCGATATATGCATGTGTACCTTCATATATACACGTACATATACTATGAAACCATAAAATATATCTGTAAGAGTTATTTTTATGTACACATACAACTGCTTGCACACGAACACAAACACACATACATGCATATTAAAGCCGTTGGGGTTTGCAAAATTTTAAATCAAACGACTCTAATTAGGTCTCTATTCCTCTCCCCGGTCACACGTATACGGCATTGAATGAAGAGAAAGTAAAATAAATATATATTTTAGAATACTTTCTGTTTCATGTGCAGATATCTGACAAAATATTGTATTACTATAAGTTTTCTGCATTCGATTGTGTAAAATTTAAATTATCCGTTGAAAAGTGGTTGGCGACTCTAAGGAATACGGGATGCGATATCTATATGTTATGCTGAAAGAAGAATTACACACTGATTTCAAAAAGTGAAAGAGATGCTAGAATATGTGTGTAAGATTTAAAAGAGATTAATTTGGCGGGTATCGAAATGCTATTGTTTGATTCTAGCAATGTGGATTTAATATAAATTGGCTAAATTCTTTTTTCGAACATATTTTTTTATATATCAGTGACGATGAGGATACTATGGACCGAGCACGTGAAGAACGACGAGGTGTTGGAGAAGATGCAAGCGAGAAGAAAAAATACTTAAAATAAGGAAGAGACAGCTGAGGTTCCTGGGACACATTCCGAGAAAGGAGGGCTTGGAGAATTTGATACTGACAGGACGGATAGAAGGGAAATAGAGACAGGGAAAGCAGTGAGAGACTTATTCGATGGGCTTGAGTAAATGGATTGCAGATCGGGGTTTGGGAGAGATACAAAGAGGAAAATTATTAAGATTGACAAGGGACAGGGGCAAACAGAAGCCCATGATTACCTACGCCCAGAAAAAAACACGGAACAAGAAGAAGAAGAAGAATTTTTATTGTAACAAAACTCATAACACTTGTACACTCTATTAATCTTAGTCTTTTTCTTGCTGAATCATGTCGTCATGAGGAAACGTTCAACTCTTTCTCGAATTTATACTTACCCCAGTCTCGTCTCTAGAGTATTGGGAATAGTTCTCAGAATGTTCTTAATATCCTTTGTTAGGTGATTGTCGCACTTGCAAACACGGTTATTGTCTTCTTGAAAGAAAAACATTTCTCAACGAGGATGGAAAATAGGACTGGCCACCTGATACCAACGTGTTGATGATTTGTTCATTTAAAGAAAAAAATAAACAAAAGAATTTTAAGTACAGCAGGAATAGAAAAAATAAAAGCCAAAAATAGGAAATCTATGTTTGCCAAAGGAGGTGAGCAAATATACTTATATACATATAATTATATGTATGCTAAAGAAACTAACACACACACACACACACACACACACACACACACACACACACACTGGAACAGAGATGCATAGGGTGTTTCAATAAATTAGACCGATTTTAAAAAGGAAGATTTAATTTGAAACAAAGATATGAGTGCTGAACGGCTATGCTATATCAACCTATATGGCAGTAAATGCTGGACAATCTCCTTATAGATGAAGAGGTGACTCAAGAGATTGCATTTTACATAAGATTTCTGAATATACTGTGGATGAAGCACATGAGTAACCTGGAATTTTAAATAAATGGAAGAAAAAGAGGCATTAAAACTTTGACTAAGTACCCCTAATAAATTTAACGTGAAAATTTTTGCGTTAGTTTAGTCCTATCAAATATTTTGGAAAGTAACATGTTAGAATCCTTCATTAAATACAAGTCTCAGTGTTTGCTCAAATAATCAAATTTCATTTTAAATTAAGTCTAAGAGTTTAATGATTTTTTTCAATTTCTTTCAGATTTTACAAATTCAGTCTTTGACAATTTCAACCATGAAAAGATTGACAACCGAACAACATGATGAAGTTATCGAACCCTATTATAAAAAGGGACGTTCAAGCAAGAGCAAAAGAAATTCCCAGGTCGAATCATCTCTCGAAAAATTGATGTCAATTGGCCCCCACGATCGTGTAACTTGACGTATTTAGATTTCTTCTTTTGGGGTCAACACAAAAGTAAGGTCTACACCAACAAGCCAACAACAATCCAACAGCTGAAAAATGGGATAATAAAGCATGAGATTGACGAGCAACTATGCAGTGAAATCATCAAAAATTTTTACCATCAAATGGAGATGTGCTGCTGAAGCCTTGGCGGACATTTTTTTTTACACATAATTGCCATAACATAATTATTTTTACACATAATTGCCATGACTCATATAACATGATCCAATATTGAAATCAATAAAATTTCACCAATAATACTGTTTTATTTACTTCTAACTTTAATCCGTCTTAATTGAACATCCTGTATATACATATGTAGTTTTGTTTGACCCGGTTTGTGTTAATGTTTGTGATAATGTGATCATTTAGGAAATTGCATTTGAAAAAATACATACTAGAATGTCGACACACACATAAGCACGCGTAAACATATATATATATATATATATATATATATATATATATATATATATATATATATATACTTTACGTTCCAAGGACGCACCTACAAACAGACCACCGGCCTTCCAATGGGATCCAGCCTATCGGGACTACTTGCCGTCACATACATGAACCAACTGGAGCGTCGCGCACTCAGCACCTGCAATTCATACGCCTTATTTACGAGATACATTGATGATATTCTCATCCTTACTTCTTCACGTGACGAGGCAAGCAAAATAGCAGCGACGTTCAACGGTATGGACGGCAAAATAAAATTCACAATTGAGCATCCCGGTGCCAGTGGATGCCTATCACTGCTGAACTTCAGGCTAAAAGTATCAGATAGAGGTGAAGTTCACACCGATTTTTACAAAAAGCCTGCCAGCAGGGATATGTTTGTCCACTACTGATCAGCCCTCCCTCTCAGCGCAAAGACCGGCTACATCGAAAACGAGCTCGCACGTATCCAAAACAAGTGCAGCAAAGAAGAGCACGTTAAAACCCACATTGCACTTTTCAAGAAAACACTGGAGACTAACGGCTACCCACAGTCCTTTGTGAGACGCCTGGAACGGAAAGGTAGCAAAGGACCAAGGCGTCACACCCTATCTAACACCTGCTTTTTGAGGCTGCCACACTTCAGTGAAAATATAACATCAAAAATACGTCGAGCTATCCGCAGAGAGAGACTGGATATACAGCTGGCACACTACGGCCCCACTCTCCGCAGATACCTAAACCCTAACCACAAAACAAATAACAACACCAAATGCACACTAGCCAATTGCCCTATTGCAGGCACCAGTATATGCCACCAGGTATATGTCGTGTACCGCATACAATGCGCCACATGCGAGGCCTTCTATGCTGGCAGCACCACAAGACCATTACTTTTTAGGATAAAAGAACACATACACACGCATGCGTCGTCTTTCCAAAAGTATTTAAAAAAGTAATAATACTAACGAGAACATAACCGTCAATTTTGAGACTAGAGTGCGTAACTTAGGTAACCTGCTCATAAAAGAGTTCCTAATAATAGCTAAATAATAGCACCCGCCAATCAACAATCGACAAGAGCTTAACCTAGATTACATAACAGAACAGACAACGCTAACACGCATATGACACACACTCACCACAACAATAAAGCTCATACACACGGTCAAGATAATAGCACATAAAGTTGAATGAATGACAATAACCACACGCGCACATTTCTCCAGCCCGGCAGAATAGCGGAGGCGCTTATAAAACACCGCACACACACACACACACACACACACACACACACACACACACACACACACACACACACACACACACACACACAAAATAAAGTAGATTTAATTACAATAACCATGCGCACATAGATACACAGACATGACACGGTCACAACACTCAAACACCACCAGATAAATCAGAAAGATAAAACAGCAGTAATGAAAGTGATACTCTCGGACTCGGTCACAGAGCCAAGTAAACTTTCAGATCACATTAAGATAAACCAAACATACAAGCGGATTGATATCATCAGACCATAAAGACCCCAAATAGAATACACACACATACACACACACATACACATACCACACAAGCCCCAACTAGACACACACATACCATTAATGCCCCAACTAGAATACACACATGTACACACACACATATACAGCAGCTAGAACACACGCACAAACACACGCACACACACAAACACACGCACACACACGCGCGCTCACGCGCGCGCACACACACACACGCACAGCAGCAGTGGACTACCCTCAATCATTCATTAAAATATCGTAAAGAAGTTCGAACAGTCAAAAGCTTCTCTGCCATTCTGAAGATGAGATTTTAATCTCGAAATATTAATATTTAATAAATAGGCAACATAAGCACTTCCTTACCTTCTTTTATTTCACTCAACGCATTGTGACAGCCTTCAAAACAACCCATACATACATACATACATATATATATGTGTGTGTGTGTGTGTGTGTGTGTGTGTGTGTGTGATTTGATAGTATTTAGCGCCAAGTGGTTATTACTGATAAAATGCATTTTGGAAAGCAGGGTTTTTTATCGTAGTGTAGATAAAGCGTTGATATTTACAAAGAGTTTATCTCTTCAATAGATCAGGTTCATACCGACTTCGGAGTTCGTGAGGACACCGTTATGATGCTCTCATTCGTCAGGGTTGGTTGACGTGTGTGGAGAGTCATGTTGCTAGCCATATAGCCATAGCGTCTTTCAGAAGTTACCGTCTAGTACCGGAGTACCACTACCTCCTCAAGTATTTAGTCTGAACCCTTGTGGTAAAATGAATTGAAACATAACGTCGCCATCATTAGTGATTACACTGAACATCTTCGTAATTACCATAGACTCATCCAACTCGTTCCGAACCCTCTGCACTCTCATCAGTTTGACACCCAAACCCAGAGAAAATGTCCTACTGGATCTTCCGGCGCGAATTCCAAGCAGTGCCGCAAGCCGTTTCCAAATGTCTGTTAAAGCAAATTACGGCATTGTTCTCTTCTTTTTCATAGATAATGCCCATAAAACCCTACTATACTGTATAGTCGACAAAATCAAAAACAACCAACGTGCATGCGTGAAATTAAAAATATCAAATGACGACAACTGACCAGTCGCACTCGATATATATATATATATATAGTGTGGAGAAATTTGAAATTTAACTGAGTAAACTTAAATTGTTAGGACACAGTTGAACCTAAGGAAAATAAAAATATTTGAGAAAAAATATCCCACTGTGATCGGAGGGATGAAAATTATTTTTTCGGTTTTTGTCATATCCTCTGCTTGGAAGGAGAAAATTTTGAGTACAGAAGATGATTCAATGGCCGAAGGTGAGCTTGTCAGATCATCGAAGTTCCATATCTTATCATTACGCATCCAGCGGCTTCAAATAGTATCCACCATAGCGGCTTCGAATAGTATCCACCATTCGAATAGTAATTTAGTTAATAAAGTTTTGTTAATTTTTTATCCTCTCGTTTCATCTTTTTATCTGTCTTCAAATGACCATTCTTTCAGCCTCTGCAAACATAACAAAATTGGCAACGCGGACGCAAACACAAGGGTGGATTTATCAATTAAGCAACTTTTACAGCAACAATTATGCTTGATCGTTATCTGAGAGATTTTCCGCATCCTCAGTTGCATCTTCAGAAACGAAAATATCCACATAATTAATGTGGAGGTGCGTTCAATTACGGAGTTTCCTTATGATCCGGCTAGTGAACAGACTTTCTGCACATAGTTTGTATAATTCGAGGTTCCATTCTGGTTGGAATGCAAAGAACAGGCGGAAAATCGGAATGTCAAGCTCTTTTGACGGAATCTTGGCCTCTCGGAACATGACCGCTACGCAAACTACCTTTTACCGAAACACATGCGCGACAACAATTTTGATGAAACAGTAGAAAAACGACGCGATATATTCGGTGAGCAAACTTCTCTCTTTAATAAGCAGTTTAATGTTCTTAATATTACAAAATGTGACTCGGACGATTTTGCTATGTATGCTGGTATCGTGAACAAATAATGTGTGAGACTTAAAATCATCCCAAACACCGACGCACAGTGTTTAATCATTTTATGTTGTTTATGTGATGTGAATATTCGCACAAGGATTCTATCTAAAATTGAACAAAACCCTGATATTATTCTGCAGCAAGTTACAGTAGAGTGTCAACGACTGGTGAATCTTAAACATGAGACGACTATGGTACAACAGTCAGTACCTTCAACAACGCCCGCAGTAAAGACTGTTAGAAGACAACCCAGCACTACACCACCGGGTTTGACAAATGAGAAACCTACATCTACTTGCTGAATTTGAGGCAGATGGAATTTTGATCAGTATTGTTCATTCAAGTTACATCAATGTACTTTACAATGGCGCAAACCAACACACAGCGGCTACACGAATACAGTCAGTGTAGGAAAACACGTACCAACCGACTGGTTAAAAATTTTCTCCGAAACTCTAAGTCGAACCACAAATATATGGCAGTAGAAGTGAATAACTGTTCTTTTCGTCTATAAATTGACGCAGCATCCGATATAACACATATATTTCAAGCATTATGAAAAATCATATGTCAGGCTTCACTAACACTAACCAGTCAGCGCAAACTTTATCCGGAGATTGCATTATATCACGAGTGAATTATATTATAGACTCTAGTTATAACTTATCTTCTGGACAATTCTGTGTGCAATGTTATATCTAGACCTTCATCTAAGGGTACCATTGTTGACCTGACCTGACCTGACAAAACATATAATCATTATGCTTTCTACAGTTTTTACCAATGACCTAGGATGCTGCACTCGAGCAGAAGCTACATTCTTTTTCAAACCATCCACTAAACGTATATTTCGACCCAAATGACTAGTATAATATGCTGCCTTGTCACTGATAGACAAGGAATTAAAACGTTTGAAAGAAATGGGAGTTATCACAACTGTAGCATATTCACAATGAGCATCACCCATTGCAGCGGTTAAAAAAGCCAATGGCTGAATTCTTTTTTGTGCTGAATTTTCAACTGGGCTTAACGCAGCACTTGAGGACCAACATTACCCATTACCGGTTCCAGATAATGTCTTCACCTTACTCAGTGGCAGAACCTAATTTGCGAAACTTGATCTAACAGCGACTTATTTGCAAGTAGAAGTTTCTCAAGCTGTCAGAGAACTGTTTACCATTAACACACATCATAGATTATTCCAATTTATGAGGTTCCTTTCGGAATGAAAACAGCGGATCATGAGTACTATGTTCACAGAAGTAGATTGTGCGGATGCGTACATAGACTATAATATATTTGTCGGTCGATGAAATAATGAATTAACAGCACGGCTTAATAATGTCCTGACACGAATTCAAGACTTTGGTCTCCATCTTCGAGCGAAAGAGTGCCAGTTTTACTTACCATCAATAAAATACCAGGACTTTATATTTGACAAAAGTCTTTATCAAGATCCTGCAAATGTTGCAACTATTCAACGATGACACCCGCAACAGATATCAGCAGTTTACGCTGATTCCTCGGTTTGGTGAGTCACTATGGTAGTTTCCTCCTTTCAAGTCACTACTCAAAAAAACTGATAGTGAAAGCAACACTGGTTCTGGCATAGAGACTGCAAACAATCTTTTGACAAAATTAAAGTAAAGAAATTCAATAAGATGCCATTTGGACGTTCTCTTACGATTTTGACGGACCACAAGCCATTACTTTATGTATTTGATTTAAAAGGTATCCATGTATGCTTATCTAGCCGATTAATACGTTGGGTGAACATATTACAGGGGTACGATTTTAATATTCAGTACTGCAAGACAACGGAATTTGGTTAAGCTGATTCCTTATGACGCCTCATCAGTGCACAAACAACCCTAGATGACGACACCATGATCGCTGACATCAGCGTTGAAGACGATTTCAAACGCACGCTCATCAGAACAATTCCTGTGATAAGTGTTGATATAAAACGAGAAAAACAAAAAGACACAATGATAGAAAAGTTGTCAAGTTTCTCCGGCACTCATAGTCATCTAAAAACCACAGGAGTCAACGATTTCAGTGTCGTATTGGCACTCTCTCAGTGACTGCTGATTGTCCACGTTTTGTGGACACATTCAAACGTGATCTATTGAAAGTAAAGGGAAAGGAAACAACGACAGAAAATATACTGCACGCTTTCCTTCTTTTCTATCGATCAACACCAATTGGAGCCGTGAGGAATAGTCTATTACCAGCAGAGACATTCATAGGTCAAAAACTCTGTACTATACTGGGCGCCTTACGGCTCCAACAGTAGCACCTCACAAACCAAAAGGAAGGAAATAGTTTTCTAGTTGTCAAAAAACGTTTGTCAAGAATTACGGGTTTGGCACCATTCATAAAAGGAAAGAACAATACATCTTTGATGTACAAAGTAGAAATCAACTCTGAACACGGCACAAAAATCAAACACGCCTTAGATATATAAAAATGGCATAACAACAGTTCAACTATTCCATTTGATTTACTAGTGGAGACTTTTGAATTGCGATCACACTCACCCACCATTCAGGAAATTTAAAATGTGGATGTGACACATCACAGGCAGGAAAAAGCGCAACCCCAATAGGATGAGACACCTTTAAGCTGAACCTAAGCGTGCATGATATGACTAAATACATAAACAGGGCGGTTGAGAAACATTTGGCCCAAAAGAAAATATTTAAGAAAAGATATTTCCCTTTGACCGGAAGAATGAAAAATAAGGTTTTTGTTATATCCCTTGTTTGGAAGGAGGGTATTCTGAGTACAGGGGTGTTTCGACCATAGCATCAAGGTGAGCTGGATAGATCTCCGAAGGCCCAAATCTTATCATGACGCATCCAGCATCTCTACTTTATTAATTGAATTACAATTCAAATGTTAAGTAGAGATGCTGGATGCGTCATGATAAGTTTTCTTGGTAATTAATCTTGTTGTTTTATCATTTCATCTGTATTCACATGAGAAAATTTTCACCCCCTGTGAACATAACAATTATGCCGACTTCAAAGTTTCACAAAGACAATATTGTCATATTTTCACTCTTCAGGGATTTTGTTTTTTCTACTCCTTCAAAAATGCCTTTTTATCTATAAATCAATTTAAAAATATATATATATATTTGTCTATACTTCTGAGATGAGGTAGTGTTTACTTTATTTACATTGTTTGGACTAATGTCCATCTTTATTGGCATGTTTCTGACGTTTCGATCGTTGTACTCTCTGGCCTTTGTCAGGTGCTAGGAATTTCGAATCGAACCCTTTATTTCTATGACTGGGGTATATCATTTTCATTTCATGTGCGATGCTATCATGTAGTAATCTCCCTTTAACTTTACTCTCTAAGTTTTTTTAATCATAAATGCTCTAGTTTAATGTTGGAACTAACGTCTATATCCACTGGGCAATGTGTCCTTGACATCAATATATGAATTATTGGGACTAATTAACCTAATGTCTCCATAATCAAACATTTTTTACCAGAGCCCATATTGAAATCATTGACGCTAATGATATTCTTTAGCACAT
Source organism: Ascarosepion bandense (assembly GCA_037127315.1). Lineage (NCBI taxonomy): Eukaryota > Metazoa > Mollusca > Cephalopoda > Sepiida > Sepiidae > Ascarosepion > Ascarosepion bandense. The sequence continues at coordinate 696,710 of JBBBDQ010000305.1, forward strand.
CGTATTACTGGTTTCCATATTGTATTCATTGCTATGCTTAACCGGCTTAAGTGATTTTTGCAGCCTAGCATATGCGCTGATTCCCTAAGTTTATGAAGTTTGCGACTTATAACCTAATGTCTCAGCAACCATTTTTTACTGGAGCCCATATTGCAAACATTGAAGCTAATGATTTTCTCTAGCACTCTGTATTACTGGTTCCCATATTGTATTCATTTCTATGCTTGGCCGGCTTAGGAGATTTTTGTGACCTAGCATTTGTGAAAAATAATAAATAAATAAAAAATATTCTTTTATGCAGAGTAAAGAATTAATTATAAAAAAATTCTCTGTGGTTTTAGGAATTTGCTGTTACCGTTATCGAAATAAGAATTATAAATTTTGAGAGTCCAATCCAAAAAACAATCTTTATTAATCTTAAAAGAACAATAATATACAATAGACTGTCTGCATAAAAGGTCCTTTAAGCTAGTACGATAAACGTTGTACCAAATTTTTACAAATGTTTACGAAAAAATAAATATTATAATTAGTTAAGAAAGACTTACTGAAATGGTGTAAGTTATTTCCCTTTAACTGTTGAAAACAACAATTAAAATCTTTTCCGCTAATTAGACTAAAACGTAAACAAATTACATTGTCTTTTATTTATTAAAAAGACAGTATTATTAAAAGCTCAATATTTAATTTTGAGCTATATTATATTAAAGATTTTACATAGAAAAAAATCTTTACTGATTTCTTTCTAAAATAATATATATATATATATATATATATATATATATATATATATATATACGTAAATTAAATACGCAAATGTAAACAAATATTTAAGTGACTTTTATATTTTAGACTGAAAGTCTACATTCAAGTTATGAAAACTTACAAATTAACACATTTAATATGTATAAATATTGATATAAAGGGCATATAAACGTCTATATAGCGATTTACAATAATTCTGCCTCTTTAGTTTATAAATTTAAGTTGCGAATAAATTTTTTGCATCTTAGAAAATTACGATTTCATTCAGAATATCCGAAGAAATCGGAGAAAATCTGAATACGTCCGTTAGCTTGTGCTGCTCAGATTATTCTGATTTTATTTTGACAAGCTTACGCAAAAGAAAATTTTTGCAGACGATAATTTTTTCCGCATTGCGCTAGCTTTTGAAATTAGTGCATATGTCCACGGAAGCGTTCGTTTCCAAGGACATATTCAAATTTGTACTTAAGACCCAAAAAACGCTTATATTCCAAATAAGGAATTTTTGGAATGAATCCTAAAACCGTCAGGATTAAGCGTTTATATAATTTAAATACAAAAATTTCGCTTTAATAATAGTGACAAAAACTTATAATTGAATAAAATTTCAACCGTGAAAATATCTTTCAATAAAATATTAAAAATAATTACCATTCAGTTGAAATACAGAAAAATAATTTTTACATATGCGCTGATTCCTTGAATTTACGTAGTTTCTAGTGGTGTTCTCTATCAATTATTTCAATATCATCCCATAGAGGGCGTTCATCTCTTTTCTCTCATCAGATTTGTTTAGCTACGCCTGATCTTCCCTCGTCTTGCAGCCTTAACTTAAGAGGGTGCCGACTTTCTTCGTTACATTTTTTTCTACATTATTGGCTAACATATGCATGGGACACTTTGAAGAAATGGCATTAGAATCCACAGTACTAAAGTCAACTTTATGAGTGGGATACGTTGATGACACGTTTATACTTTGGCCACACCAGGAAGAGATCCAGATGATACTGGACCATGTGAACTCAATAAGATCATCTATACAGTTCGCAATAGAAAAAGAGCAACAAACTAGCATTTCCGTATATACTAATATCTCAAAGAGAGGGAATTTAATTATCCGTATACCACAAGCCAACCTTTACCGGACAATACCTCAACTTCAACTACCACCATACATAAAATGTAAAGAAAGGAATCGTTCACTGCCTGCAACATTGAGCAAAAGTCATAAGCGGCGACCCAAAGACATACGAACAGGAGATGATCAGTATAAGCACCACCCTACCCAGGGTACATGACAACAGCTCCAATATATATCAACTATCAGGATATCAACTATCAGGATGATAGGATATCAACTCTCCGAAAACTGCCTCGGTCTACCTACCATATGGGAAGGGATTATCAGAAAACATACAAAGGATCTGTGGTTCATATAACATCAAGACGACATTAAAATGTGGTTCTACATTTCGCAGATACCTCTCTCAAGTAAGATCTCCAGCAGATATACCACAAGCCAACCTTGGAATGGCGCACACAGAGTCCTTAGTCCTGTTCTACCCTGCTGATACAAAGAGTAGAACAGATTCATGCCGACTTCAAAGTTTCGTTAGTACACCATTATGATGCACTCACTCGTCAGGGCTGTTTGCCGTTAAGTCCTGATTTTTTCTTGTTCATATAGAATATGGAGTAGTATATATAGATGAAAGGTCAAATTTCATGATTCGCTGGTCAAGATTATTAAAGATTTTAATGTCAAAATAAAAGCTTTTATATGCTGTATCCGAGCATTTGTAGGAACACTGTATCTAAAATATAAGTGTGTGTGTGTGTGTGTGTGTGTGTATATGTGTGTGTCGTATAGCTGATGTCATGTTTACAATGGTTTCACAGAGCTTGACAGCAGCAAAGGATATAATAAAACATTTTTTAAGTATTTAATATATTTTTAATTGGTATAATCCCATGACATGCAGTAAAGCCATTATAACACAAATGATTACAGGGTGTTGAATAATTAGGAACATAAACATTAATAATCAGCGGGAAAAGGAAACAGTAATCAGGGGGATAGTAGACAGTGATTGGAGATAAAAGTTACCTGGAAAGTAGAGAGCCAGAAAGGAATTCCACAAACAAAAAGAGATTGTTAGTATAGAACTTGCGGCTACATCTAACCATCTTAACTGTAAAATGATGATATTTAGACGCCTAGTACTAGTCTAGTCAATCAATCAGTTAACTGCCATACGTGATACACGCTTGGGAGATCATGTCTCGAAAGAGACATTACTGACTGGGCAGAAGATTATCCCGTAGTAGGTTGCCATTACTTTCTACGGTAGACTGGTTGCCAGCCAAGGCTATAGAACCCAATCTGTCCTGTTATTTAACCCATAACTGGAGGCAAGAGACGGATTAATACCTTTCTCAAGGGTATTTACGCGTAAGTGAATGCAAGGAATCCAACTGGAATTCGAACTCGGCTCCCCGATTTCTCGTTCCTAGCAGATATCCACTGCACCACAACGCACATGACTAGCTCTGAAATTCGTAAAGTCTAGGAACTATAGCGAAGAGCTCGTCTGAACAATTACTATGAAAGTATTTATAGAAATATCGGCACCTGTGAATTCTATTAAAGTTGCTTTACACACACACACACACACACACACACACACACACACACACACACATCATTCTCTCTCTCTCTCTCACATAGACACACACTACTTACTGCGTTCTGTATTAAAACAAAAACATATTCCTTGTAATTTTCAACATTTTGCGGTGAAGGAAATGACATTTCTCTTGGAGAAACGAAAAAGAAAAAAATTTCTCGCATGTAGTTTTTCCCCACATCCTGCTCTCCATATATCTACTGATAAAGATAGATTTTTATTTTCTTGTTTTCTCAATTTTTCTTCCGGAGTGGTGCAATTCGGAATATTATTTGGACCTCGTTTTAACGTCTCTTCTTTTGATCGCCACAGGCGGCCTGCTCGGCTCTTTGGCATTTTCATCTAGATCTGCATTGCACAGTCGTAACCTTTAAATTTTTTGTAATATATGAGGATAATAATGTGCTAATGTTGGCATTTTGTAAGCTTAACTTATCCAGCACGAATCTACAAGTTGTGACTCATCGCGAGGATTGAACTTCTTAGGTGTCATGATCATGTAATATTTGAGGCAAATATAAACATCTGGGAACATGATTTTTGACAAAGGAACAGTTTCTCATGCGATTTGAGAGAGAATTCTTCTCTTCATTTAAATAAAGAACAAAAACGTTAAGAAGAGCTATTTTTCATTTAATGAATAATGTCATTTACGGTATCGCGATACTATATATGATAATATAAAGAGCAAATAGAAAACGCTTATCATTCATTATGTTTACTTTTCCAGAAAATCAGATATAGACAAAAATAAATAACTTTGGCATTTTTATTTTTTCTGTGTTTGATATTCATCGCTTAATCAGGTTTCATATGCATTCGACTAATTAAATAAAAGTTAGTATAATTGATGGCGTTCCGAATTCAAAGAGATACGACGCGTCCCTTCGAAGCTCCAGGAAATTTACGGATTCCAAGCTCAAAAAAGCCGTAAATGTTGCCTTTTTCATGTAAATGTATGATAACTAGTTTGTTTATGTAGGATACAGATGAAGATGTATTATGGTAAGTGTGTTTGTCTCTGTGTGTAAGACATTATTTTGGGTGTTTTTTTGCATGTTGAGATGGGAACGTTTTTATGAACATACCGTTTGTTTTAGATAAACATACATTAGATTCTTTAAGAATGGATTCAATGAAAGGTGATATAATATGTTTTTGTTGTGTGTTTATAGTTACTAATAAATGTACCCTCGTGGTACTTTCGACGTAAAGAATTGTGTTCATTTTTTTATCAGGGTAGCATTTGTAAAATCAAAGTCATAGCGTGCTTTGTTCCTGTGTTTTATGAGCGAGTTTAAATGATCGTCTAAGCCTATACATATAAAAATGGGGCCGTAACATGACCTACCAGAATCCAATATTTCTCCATTTAACTATAAGTCAATTATTAATACTTGTATCACTAAACCGGATGTGCGTTGTGGTGCATTGGATATCGGCTCCGAACGAGAAATCGGGGAGCCGAGTTCGAATTCCAGCCGAATTCATTGCATTCACTTACGCGTAAATACCCTTGGGAAAGGTATTAATCCGTCTATTCCTTCCAGTTATGGGTTAAATAACAGGACAGATTGGGTTCTATAGCCTTGGTCGACAACCAGTCTACCGCAGAAAGCTAATGGCAACCTACTGCGGGATAATCTTCTGCCTAGTCAGTCATGTCTCGGAAAAGACATGATCGCCCAAGCGTGTATCACGTATGGCACTTCACTGACTGATCACTAAACCATTTTTAACTCGCAAAAGTTCTTTGAATCTAAAATATTTTCTAGCTTTAAATAATCTGAAAAGAGTTGATAAGTTGTAGAAAACGAATCAATCAATTAATCAAAATGATCTACTTGTAAGATCTGCGTTAAAACTTCGTGGAAAATAATGCCGATTTACAATACGAAATGTGTTTCTTTGTATATATTTTGAATAATATATATATGAGCTGCTATGTATAGCAACAGTTTTTTTGTTTCACCATTACCATTGCAATGAATGTCAATTTCTTCCTTATAAGGGAACGGTCAATATCACAATTTTCATTAAAATAAATGCCAACTGTTTCCTGATGAGGGAGCGACTAATCTCACCATTATTATTAAAATTAATTCCAAATGTTTTCTTATAACAAAACTAACAATGTCACCATTAGCTTTATAATGGATGACAAGATTTTATACGTAAGCAAACGGTCGTTCTCACTATTACCATTAAAATGAATGCCAAATATGTCCTCTTAAAGGAACTGATAATCTCGCCATTAACATTACAATGAATTCTAAATGTTTCCTTATAAACGAATAACTAATCTCACCATTACTGTTACAATTAATGTTGAATGTTTTCTTACAAGAGAACGGCTAATCTCAACATTACCCTTACAATGAATACTGAATGTTGCTTAATAAAGGAACGGCCATTCTCACCATTAGCATTAAAATGAATGCCAAATGTTTTTTTTATAAATTAATGAATAATAAAACCATTACCATTCCAATGTCTGTTGAATTTATTACTTATAATTGTAAAGATAATCTCATCATTACTATTACAATGAATGCCGAATGTTTCCGTATAAGAGAATGGCTAAACTCACCACTACCATTACAATAAATGTTGGAAATTACTCATAATAGAGAGGCCAATCTTATCATTACCATTACAAGGAATGCAAAATGATTGCTTATGGAAACAGCTAATCTCACCATTACTATTACAATGAATGCGAAATGAGTCCCTGTAAATGAAATGACGAACCTTCCCATTGCAATTACAATGAATGCCAAATGATTTCTTATAAGAGAACGGATAATCTCACCACTTCTATTACAATGAGTGCCGAATGTTCACTCATAAATGAACGGCTAATAACACCATTATCATTATAACGAATGCCAAATGTTTCCTTATAAGCGAATGTCTAGCCTCATAGTCTCCAAATGTTTTCTTATAAAGAAATGACTAATCCCCAACATTACCATTAAAATGTATGTCGTATCTTTACTTATAAAGGAACGCTTAATTTCACTATTACCATTAAAATGAATGCCGAATATTCTCTTGTAAATAAATGGCTAATCTCAACCTGTATCATTAAAACGAATGTCAAATATTTCCTTACAAGGGAACAGCTAATCTCACTATTGCCATTGCAATGAATGCCGAATCTTTCCTTTGTTAGGGAACGGGTAATCTTACCATTGTCACTTGAATGAATGCAAAGTTTTTCCTTCTAAGGGAAAGGCTTATCTCACAAATAACATTAAAATGAATGTCAAATGCTTCCTTATAAAGGAACGGCTATTGCCACCTTTACTATTACAATGAATACCAAGTGTTTCCTCATAAAAGAACGGCTAATCTCACTAATAACTTTACAATTAAAATCAAATGTTACCTTATAAGGGAACGTCGAGTTACCATCTCAATGAATGCAAAATATTTTCTCATAGATTTGTATTCTGGGTAACGTCATCAAGGTAAATGTAAGAATTTTATTTTTATTTTATTTCCAACATGCATTTTTTAACCGAAGTAATGTCAGGACAAAAAAGAATTAACGATATTTTTCCTCCACTTTACTTCTGTAAATACACTTTGCAAAATATATATATTTACCTGGATTGTGTTTATCATGTTAAGAAACGAGCTGTTAAAAAAAAAATTCTTTTGCCGTTTTTCAACCTCCACTCATATATATATATATGTATACAAATTATGATGTATGGAGTCTCCCGTTGTATGAGCGTCTAACACAGTTAGACAACCACACAAAGAATTGTTTAAAGTGGTGAAGGCTTGTGTAGCACCATCCACACTTTTTGGAACTGCTGATAACAAACAATCGGTGCAGACGTCTGCTACAGATGGCATGAACAACAAACCTCAGTTATTTAACCCATAACTGGAGGGAAGAGACGGATTAATATCTTTCCCAAGGTTACCAGTGCGTAAGTGAATGCAAAGTGTTCGACTGGAATTGGAACTCGGCTCATCGATTTCCCTCCCCGAGCCGACATTTACTGCACCACAACGCACATCCATCACTATACGCTTACAGCACCTGCTATTCCCAAGTGGTCACCCATCTAAGTACTGACCAGGCTCAACTTCGGTGATCGAGCGAGTACCGGTATATTCAACGTGATATAACCGTAAGCTCATTCATATATATATAAACGGACATTTACAAGCATATACAAATATGTATTCCTATTCTATGTAGTAGATTGCACTGGTGTTGTTAAAATATTATCTGACATTTGATTTTATAAAGTAACTGCGGTCATACAGGAAATATTCGGCATTTATTGACCGGAAATTTAACAGTTGAATATTATATCAGATTTTTAGAATATCAGTTAGTCAGTTGAGTGCCATACGTGATACACGCTTGGGCGATCATGTCTCTTCCGAGACATGACTGACTGGGCAGAAGATAATCCTGCAGTAGGTTGCCATTAGCTTTCTGCCGTAGACTGGTTGCCGACCAAGGCTATAGAACCCAATCTATTCTGCTATTTAACCCATAACTGGAAGGAAGAGTCGGATTAATACCTTTCCCAAGGGTACTTGCGCGTAAGCGAATACAATGGATTCAACTGGAATTCGAACTCGGCTCCCCGGTTTCTCGTTCCGAGCCGATATCCACTATACCACAACGCAATTCAGTAATTATTATTGTTTCTTTTAGTGGCGATAGAAATTTCTTTTCAAACTTTTTGTTTAAGATAGAGTGAAGAATTAACATTGTGATCATATTATAATTTTCCCTACGAGTTATATGTGCTAGGCATTTGTTTTTGCTGTTGGGTGTGGTTAACAGAAGTGGTTTTATATAATGAGATCATTCCTATTGCTATGTATAATACGCATCAATTATAGTATCTTTTATTTTTTACTGTGATAATTATCCTTGAAAGTAAATCGTCAAAGAAATGAATATAAACTTAGTTTATCAGCTCTTAACAACTTAAAAAATGTTTGGACTCTTAATGTAAAGTCTCACTTTAATATAAACATCATATTACTTTTTCTTAATTATATTTATTTTTCATTAGGAAACTGTTTAATTAACTTTCCGGTAATGAGTATAAGTGCAAAAATATCCACATTATTTAGATAGCCAGAAGATAAATATATTTGTGCATTTCTTTTCATTAAGTTATTAAATTTTAAGGTTTTTTTCTATTACATAGTCAAACTGTTAATTACAATCATATCAGGGATGAAAGAAGCCGTATTGTGCAAACCATTTTAATTTGGATACCGAATTCTAAGCATGCAATACAAATCTATTTCCATATATATCTTAGTCTTTTCATATCTATCTATCTATCTATCTATCTATCTATCTATCTATCTATCTATCTATCTATCTCAGTCTAATCCTTATCTATCTATCTATCTATCTATCTATCTATCTATCTATCCCGTCGACTACGACACAAAGAATTGTTTAGAAGGTGAAGGCTTGTGTAGCACCAACCACACATTTTGGAAGCGCTGATAACTGGAGGGAAGAGACGGATTAATACCTTTCCAAAGGGCACCAGTGTGTAAGTGAATGCAAAATGTTCGACTGGAATTGGAATGCGGCACATCGATTTCCCTTTCCAAGCCGACATCCACCGCACCACAACGCATATCCGTCAATAAACGCTTACAGCATCTGGCATTCTCAAGCGATCACCCATCTAAGTACTGACCAGGTTCAACCTTGCTTAGCTTCGGTGATCGGGCGGGAACCGGTGTATTCAACGTGATATGACTGTTATCTATCAATAAAGAATTAGAATTAGATAGACGAAGAATTAAAAATGATATGGAGATATATGTATAATGTATCATTGAACAAAAATGACAATTTATTTTTGTGCAGTTTTTTTCTATACGTATACGTGTCTTCATTTGTCGGCATGTTTGTTGGTTTCGTGTTCTTTCGGCTAAAATGTTGGCAATTTTTAAGGATTATTTTTGCCTTGCTACTATAATAATAAGATGTGCATTGTGGTGCAGTGAATATCGACTCGGAACGAGAAATGAGAGAACTAAGTTTGGAGCACTGCCTAAGAAGCCAGGTGCAAACAAGTGCGAACTACACCGAACTCTCAGTTTAATGAGTTATATTACAAAACTGATCGTCTGAACACTGAGCAATAGAACACGAAGCAGAATCAGGCCAGAGATAGGACAGGAACAATGCGGGTTCGTCAAAGACACTGGAACAAGGAACGCCATATTTATGATTAGGATGCTCTCTGAATAGGCAATACAAATGAAGAAAGACTTGTACCTATGTTTTATCAATTATTGCGGAGGCATTAGACAAAATACGCCACAAAGAATGGATAGAAATGCTCAGCAGCTTCGACATATTTGGGAAAGACATTGGGATAATAAAGAATCTCTACTGGCAGCAAACTGCCTGCATACGGACAGGTAACGAATTCAGCAGATATATAAAGATAGAAAGAGGCATAAGATAAGGACGTGTCTTTTCACCGGATCTATTTAAATTATACAGCGAGAATATTTTGAAAACCTTAGATTTTATGCCAGGATTTGTCATCAGAAGCCGCAGTTTGAACAACATAAGATACGCAGAAGATACAGTGTTGCTTGCAGACACGGAAAGGAAACTACAAGACCTCCTACAGAAAGTAGCTGAAGAGAGTGACAAAAAAGGACTACAAATAAAGTGCAAGAAAACCGAATGTATGGTCATCAGCAAAAAGAGCAGCTCAAAATGCCAAATACAAGTGGGGGATATTAAAATCAAGCAGGCACAAAAATTTGAATACCTGGTAAGTGTTCTAACAGAAGACGGAATGTGCGACACAGAGATCCTAAGGCGAATTTGCATGGCGAAGGACGCGTTCCAGGAGCTGAGTAAAGTATTAAGACACAGGAAAATTTCACGAGAAACAAAGAAGAGAGTATTAGATTGCTATGGGATGTCAGTTCTTCACTATGGCTGTGAATGTTGGACAATATCAAGAAAGATAAAGGAAAAACTTGAAGCAGCTGAAATGTGGCTCTACAGAAGGATGCTGCGGATATCATGGACCGAGCATGTGAGCAATAATGAGATGTTGATGGAAAGAATGGAAAGGAAATTATTATTGAGCATCAGGAAGAGACAACAGAAGTTCTTGGGACATGCAATGAGGAAAGACGGCTTGGAGAACCTGAAAATAAAGGGAGATAGAGATAAAAAGAGACAGCGTAAAGCAGAGGATAACATATTTGAAGGGCCCGAGCAGATGGATTACAGAACGGGGGCTACGAGATGTTACAGGAGAAAGTGTGCTAAGAGCCACCTGGAATAGGGAGACGTGGAAGGCTATGATCGCCCACGTCCTGAAAGGACAAGGCACATAAAAAAGAAGTTCAGATTCTAGTTGAATTCGTTGCATTCGCGGATGTGCAAATACCCTTGGGAAAGGCATTAATCTGTCTCTTCTTCCTCCAGGTATGGGCTAAATAGAGTGACAGATTTTATTCTATAGCCTTTGTTGTCAACCAGTCTACCGCAGAAAGTAATGGCAAGGTACTTCGGAAAAGTTTTCTGCCCAGTCAGTTATGTCTCTTTCGAGTCATGATCGCTCAATCGTGTATCATGTATGGCGCTTAACTGATTGATTAACTATATTAGATGGTGTTCGTGATAATGGAGATGATATGAAAATTTTTACAAGTAATTATGTTGTTAAGTTCCAAATATGGCAACCATCTTGTAGCCATGTTCATGATTAATGTTACTAAAGTTTGGTTTCTTACTTTATACAAAAGAATTCCACCAGATTTACACGCTGTTTGCAAAGGGTGTCACGTTGCATATTGAGGTTGGTATAATTCTGTAATGGGTTTAGCCAAAAGCGGCCAAAATCACAAGATGTTTGAATAAATTTTAAATCCATTAAGTCTAGAAAATAGACACTGGTATCTATACAATGTCAATAATAAAAAAATAATACTCAAAAGCGCCTTGTCTTCCTTGTTCAACAAAAATTGCATTAAAGAGGGATTTCTATCGAATATATATATATAGTGTATTGGTAGGTAATTCAAGGCTACCACAATGCGTTTTGTGTAATAAAGGAAGGTAAAGAAGGTGTTGGGTGCTACCTATTTATTATTCATTTTGAGATCAGAATCTCATTTTCAGAATGATAGGAGAGCTTGGTTTCAAGTTGTCCGCTGTTAGACCGTGCCATAAAACGAACGATCCTCTTTCGCTGCTACTGCAGTCGTTAATTGTAGTGAGTATGTGTGTGTGTGTGTGTGTGTGTGTGTGTGTGTGTGTACCTGTAAGTAGGTTAGTTCATGTGTGTATGTGTGTGTGTATTTATAGTTTATATAGGTGTGCGCGGTAGTAGAATTTGGCTTTTTCGCCTCTTTTTAAAGTGATAGCAGGAGCCATTTTACGATTTGATGATACATGTCTGCTTTAATTTATGATTTAACATGTGCGCAGGGTTTGTCATTTTCGCATCTCCTTCAGAATGGTGGTAGGCACCGTTTTATGACCTGATGTTATGCTTATCTGCTTTAATTGGAGGCGTTTTTATTGCTAATTTTTTTTCCTCCTCCGGTATTTGTTCTCGTGGGATCTGGTGTGTGTGTGTGTGTGTGTGTGTGTGTGTGTGTGTGTGTGTGTGTGTGTATCTGCGAGGGTTATGTGTATGTGTGTTTATGTGCGTATACTTCTTATGTTTTTCCCTTCTGTGATCATTTTATATATACATATATATTGACATACCTTTTCCTTGTATCATGTGCGCGTGTGTGTGTGCATATATATATATGTTTGTGTGTGTGTGTTCCGGTGTATAGTATGTTGGAGTGTGTGTATAAATATATATATGTGTGTGTGTGTGTGTGTGTGTGTGTGAGAGAGAGAGAGAGAGAGAGAGAGAGAGTGTGTGTGTGTGTGTGTGTGTGTGTTCCAGAATATAGTATATTGGAGTATGAGATTTGTATGTGTGCATTTACTTTTTATGTTTTTGTGCGTGTTCTGGCTTATAGCGCGGTATACTTGTTGCTATTGGTCACGTGTTTATAGGCATGTACTTGTGTGCGTTAGTCTGTGATTGCGCCTTAATGTTGTGGCCGGTGTATATTAGGTGCGTGATAGTGTTAATTATTTTGTTATGCAATCTAAATTGAGTTCCTGTCTATTGCTGATCTGTGGTCGGAGTTTAGCTATTATTAAGAACTCTTTTACGAGTAAGTTTCCTCAGTTCCAATTTCATGCTTCAATGTTGACTGTTATGTTTATGTTTGTGTTTTTGCATTTTTTTTTAGATTCTTGTTGAATGATGATGCTTGCGTATGTAATTGTTCTTGGTTCTGATGTGTAACGCTCTTGTAGTGTGGCCGACATAAAAGTCCTCGCATTTGGCGCATTGCATGCGATATACGACATAGACCTGGTAGCATATACCGGTGTCGGTAATAAGGCAATTGAACAGTGTACATCCTACTACCGCGCACACTTATATAAACCATAAACACACACATACTCACTACAATTAACGGCAGCAGTAGCAGCGAAAGAGAACCATTCGTTTAAAGACACGGTCCAGCAACGGACAACTTGAAACCAAGCTCTCCTATCATTCTGAAAATGAGATTATGATCTCGAAATATTAATAAATAATAGGTAACACCGAACATCTTCTTTACCTTCCTTTATTATACTAAACGCAGTGTCAAAGCCTTCAAATAACTACCCATACACCTTATATACACAATGCTTTAAATAAATTACAAATCTCTCATATATATATATATATATATATATATATATATATATATATATATATATATATTGCATTTAAGTATGTGTTTTTTCTGGACACAAAGTGTGTAAAAACTGTCCAAAGGTTCTGCTAGTCCGAGCGCTTTCGGATATTTTTTTAGTCATTATCAAGGACGATTTTTATTTTAATCTGAATGTGTGTTTTTTTTGTTTATGTCTCTGAAGTTATTGGAATGTTTTATTTTCAAAACACATTTGGACAATTTTTACAGACTTTGTGTTCAGAAAATATAAAAAAATTAAATAAAAAGCTTAATCGCAGGACCTTGTCAGCCGTCTTTAACTAAACTTGCATACACACAGATATATGTATGTATGTATGTATGTATGTATGTATGTATGTATGTAAGTGAGCATTTATTGTGCGTGTAATTACCATGTGCTGTAAAGAAAGGAAGCCTGAGATAGATCGATCGATCGATCGATCGATAGATAGATAGATAGATAGATAGATAGATAGATAGATAGATAGATATGAAACATTTTGGATTGAAGGCAAAACGAGGCAGAAGGTAAGCTAGTAATTTCCCTAGAAACAGAGATAGCTAGATTGAAAAAAAAAACATATATGAATAAGAACAAAATTCTAAATTGTCAGTATTTGCCATACCTGAAGAAAGGAACTTAATGAACAATTAAAATTCTTTACAATTCAATATCTGAATAATCCATCGTAAAAAAGCCAAAACTCAGGATTGAATCTGTAAGAGAATAAAGAGCAAAATATTTCCCAATGTATTGACCATAACTCTTGTGAAGCCTAAAGTTTGTAAATAAATGAATACACAATAATCCTGAGGATTACTTGCCAATTTTCCGTTCTTTCATCGAATTCAAGATATTGAACTGAACTTTACTCATAGTATTTTTTGTCAGGAAAATTAACAGACAAACTAATCAATCAAAATATCTCTCTTCTTGCTCTTGCTTAGATTTTTAAAAAACTTGAGCATCGATTTTATATATTGATTTGGTCTGCCTCAGACGTTTCACGCGACATATAAAGCTGTGGCCGTTTGATAATGATGTTTTCAAATACACACATGGGCTATTCTCACACTATTCAATAATCTCTTTCCAACGTCGTTTGTAGGTAAGCAGTAGACAAACAAATAAAAGACAGTAATAGCTTCAAGGTTATGATTCAGGAACAAGTGTTATAAGGTCTTTATATCATATAAAAGATGATAGTTTAATATTTCAGACTCATTTAGTTTCACACTATAACATAAATGTGAGTAACTTGGGTTTTAGAACTGAATATTATGCATTCAGATCGTCTGTTACCACACTTTCGTAGGGAGGGCCAGGATTTCGGTAAAAGCGAATTGCCGAGTGGAGGTTGAGAATTTGTTGTGCCTAGCCCTCGTATACGTATGATCCCACGTTTAAACTCCAATTTCTGTCATATTTCATGTGAGTGGTAACAAGGTGAGAACAGTAGAGATATTAAAAAAGAAAGAGATTCCTGCAAAAGTTAATGCTGTATTATATCTCTTAGCTAAATGACATTTTAAAAAAGAATAATATCCACAATAATTAAAATGAGTGTTTGAATGGAAAACAAACTCGTGTTACTCTTTCATGAGTCATTATCATGCTAATCGGTATTTTAAATCTAATAAAAATAATAACCATAGTAAAAATGAACGAACGTCCTTTGTGGATTGAACTGGTGTTTGGTGAACTGCAATCGTTGCTTCGCAGTGGACCGCATCAGTGATCCTCAGGAAAATATGCTAAAACAGCACCGTCTCGATATATCATCAAAAATCAAAAGTCATCTTTTCACCAGGCGGAAGGTTTGCTTGTAACAATAAAGTAATAACAAATGACACAACTCATGCAACATTTATTGATATGAATATTATTGTTTCTAGCAGGAAAATGTTGCTGACCACACGCGGGCAATGGAGAGGGCACACTGAGCTTGAAAACTTCCCTACTCCAGCGAACTTTAGGTCATCTGCTCGATATAAACAACAAAAAAAAAAAATCAAAAACAAAAATAAAAATAAAAACGGCACTAAAGAATCTTTGAGCGGGACAATCTTTTTTTTTACCAAGAAATCTTGTCTTCTTGCGCGTTGCTGATGTGTCAATACAGAGATCAATAAAAATACCTCTTTGTATTCTGCTTTTAATACTTTTTTCTTGAAGGACTTGTGATTTTCAAGAACACTGCCAAATAAATCGTATTTCGGAAATAAAAGACTGCTGGATTGCTATGTGACATCTGTCTTTTCGTATGGAAGGGAATGATGGACGATCTCATCAAGGATGAAGGAGAGGCTTGAGGTAGCAGAAAGGTCGTTTTACATAAGGATGCTGAGGATACTATGAAGGGAGCACGTGTGCAAAGACAGGGTGTTGGAAAGAATGCAAACAAGAAGAAAACTCATACTAAACATCAGGAAGAGACAAATGAGGTTCCTGGGACATCTAATGAGGAAGGACGGCCTGAAGAACCTAATACTTACAGGTCGGATAAAGGGAAGCTCGAGACGTAGTTGTTAGGTCTGAGCAAATGAATGGCGTAGCGGGGCTTAGAAGAGTTACTAAGAGTAAAATATTCAGAGCAATAAGAGACAGAGCCAAATGGAAATCCATGATCGCCTACGTCCTGGAAGAACACGCCACATGAAGAAGAAGATATCTTTCTAACAACCTGTGTGGCTTTTTGTTATTCAAATGAGATTTTTTTCTTTTCCTTAACCTTATGCATGGTCCTCAGCAAAAAGGGCAGCCTAAAATGCCAATTACAGGTGAGGGTCTCTAAAATCAAGCGGGCACAAAAATTTAAATTCCTAGGAAGTGTTCTAACAGAAGACGGAAAGTGCGACACTGAGATCCGAAGAAGAATTGACATGGCGAAAGAGGTTTAGTAAAGTATTAAGAAAGACGACAATTTCACTAGAAACAAAGAGGACAATATCTTCAAAGATTAAGGAAAAACTTGAAGCAGCTGATATCATGGACTGAGCATGTGAGCAATGACGAGGTTTTGGAAAGGATAGAGACAAAAAGGAAATTAATACTGAGCCTCAGGAAGAGACAACTAAAGTTTTTGGGACATGAAATGAGGAAGGAGGGCTTGGAGAATGTAATACTAACAGGCCAGATAGAGGGGAAAAAGAGACAGAGGAAAACAGCGGATAACATATTTGAAGGACCTGATCAGGTGGATGACGGAACAAGGGTTGCATGGTGCAACAGGAGCAAGCATACTAAGAGCCAGCAAGGACAGGGAGATGTGGAAAGCCATGAACATCTACGTTCTAAAAGGACATGGCACATAAAGGATGAAGAAGAACCTTAAATTGTTTTTATTTACTCTTTTCCTAATATTCTAATTTCCTATCTCTTCAGGATGTAGTCATTGTTTTTGAGTTTTACTTTTCTCAGATGGTTGCCACCCTAGATAGCACAATTCATCTGCTATTTAACCTATAATTAGGGAAAGTCAAGTGGTTTTTATTGCCTGGGAATTTGCGCGACAGTGAAAGGAGTAGACAAGAATTGAAACAGCTCACCGATATCGATTACATTATGTTTTTTTTTTACCTGTTAGAAAATTTTATTGCCGTCGGACCTAATTACTTTTACGTTTTTCACTATTCTCCCTTTCCCTACTTTTTTCACTACTCTCCCTGCTAGTGGGTCACATATAGGGTAGTCAAAAGTAATTTGACTTGACTCCAGTCCTGTCCGATTATGGCTTGTGCCAAAAAGTTAGATCTCTGAAATCGCAAAGCATTTTTACCTTACCATCCGTTGCATTTGTGGGCTGTGAGATTAATATTATTTTAGTATTTTACTACCCCTACTCAAAAACGTCACCTTTTCGCCCGTGTCCAGCGTGTACTGGCGCTAGATTTCATTTAGGTTTGAATTCTTTCAATGTAAGACATTTTTATGTATCTTTGCATTTCTTTATGTATATATTTATTTTCACTTAAATCTGATTTCATGTCTTAATTATGCTTAATTGAACCTTTGCTGTCACAGTGTTCTTTTTATGTTTAACTTGTTAAAAATTTATGAGGCAGTCGGACTTTAACTAAGTTAAAACTTAATAATTCTTTATATTACGTATTAAATTTTTTAAAATTCGAGTAGACAGACCCTACTATTGCCCGGTTCACACTTCACCCACATATATTGAACAGGTATAGAGGCTTATCCATTTTTCCCTAACTCTTGCGTAGCATTCAGAGCGGCTGCTCTGATCAACAGCTGATCTGCATCATATCAAGGTTCTTGCAGTGCCATGGATAGGTGTTCCTGCAAGCGCTTCCGGTGGGCAACCCCGTGGCCACACATTGTTGCAACACGCGCCAGTTCACTTTCAGTTCCAGGTCGCAGTTAATGACCGTCTGCCTCCTCTATTCGGTAACTACGATCATGCTGTAGTTTCTATTAATATCTCTCTTCACTCTCATTACCCCCAGGAGCCTCCTACCAACAGAACTTCCTACTGCTACCAAAGAGTAGACTGAGATGTTTTCCGCGATTTCCTATGCGACGTTCCATTGGGAAAAAAGTGTTCAGTCTCCCAGTTGAGAACTACGCCTCTGAGGTCTCTTCCTGGGCGAAAGCTGGCATCGATGCCTTCATACAGCTCAGGAAGTTTTGTCCCAAACCTCATCTTTCCCTGATTCTCTCCTTCCTATTCGGCTGCCATTGCCCACAGGAACCACTACGTCCGGCTATTTCGAAGCCATGCCGAGTGCTTTGCTCTCAGATTCTCATACAACTCCAAATTTGACTCGTCTGGAGTATCTGCACCCAAATTCCCTTATAGAAATGAGGCTCAACTGAAAGATGTTTACATAATCCCATCTCTGGTATCTAATATAATATCAAAATATGACCTCATAATGTGAGCAGAAGTGATGGAATCCCGGTCATTGTCCTGAAGAAATGTGTCCTGAACTCTCCTCTATCCTCTCTAAAGTCTATAATTACTGAATTTCTGCTTGCTGTTTTCCTGTCTGCTGGAAGTCCTCCCCCGTGGTTTCTGTATTTAAGAA
This sequence comes from Ascarosepion bandense, assembly GCA_037127315.1. Lineage (NCBI taxonomy): Eukaryota > Metazoa > Mollusca > Cephalopoda > Sepiida > Sepiidae > Ascarosepion > Ascarosepion bandense. Next base: position 715,015 of record JBBBDQ010000305.1, read on the forward strand.
CTCACGCAAATCCGTTCGGATCCATCCAATTATCGAAAAATTGTTCGAGGCTATTATCAATGCTGAAATCGTTCAACATCTTACTGCCCATAAACTATTCGCAGACAGACAGTATGGATTCCTCTTTGCCAGGTCGACTGCTGACATGCTATCGACCATCACAGAATACATATACTAGACCCTCGATAAATCCGGCGAAACTCGAGCCTGGTGCCCTGGATATCTCCAAATCTTTTGATAGGATTTGGCACGTTGGCATTCTACGCAAACTACAAAGTAATGGTATCACTGAACACTTGTTTGATCTGATCCAATCTTTTCTCTTTAACCGCATAATGAAGGTCATCTTGAATAGGCAGGCCCCACATACTACTGCAAAAACGCTGGTGTTCCCAAGGCTTTATCCTAGGCCCGAAGCTCCTTCTGATCTTCATTAATGATCTCCAGGAGGTGATCAAATCCCAAGTATGCATCTACGTAGATAATACCGACATTTTATTCCTGCACCAGTAAGAAATCTGGCAAGGCGGACAAACATAACCTCACTGCCGATCTCGAGATGACCTTCACTCTGTGGTAGACTGGGGTAAGAAATGACTTGTAAACTTCAATGCTTCTATCTGTCAACGAAGCTGCTATCTGTTAACAATGGCAGACAGTCTCTTTTGTCCCCCATAAGCATGGATCAAGAGGATCTCCCTGAAAGCAATATACTGCGCCTCCTCGGCCTCACCCTATCTTCCGATCTCAAGTGGAACCATTACATTGAATCAATAGCTAAATCTACTGCTAGGAAGTCTGGGTCATTGTGTCGGACCGGGAAGTTTTTTCCGCCTGAATCCATCTTGCACATATACAAATCAACCATTCGACAGTGCATAAAATACTGTTGTCATAGCCGGTCAGGCGCCGCTGCTGTTTATCGCAGGGTTCTCGACAGGTTTCAAAGGAAAATCTGTAATGTAATCAGTCCAGACCTGGCAGCTCGACTCTAGCCACTTTCTCACCGGCTGGATGTGGCTTCCTTCTGACTTTTCCACAAATATTTTCATGGCTTTTGCTCGGATGAACTTAAGTCACTGGTGCTTCCTCCACAAGAATTTACTCGAACAACCAAGCTGGCAACAACCCTTTTACAGTTAAACCTACCAAATGCAGCCGACAAATTATCTCCATCAGCTTCTTTTCTCGCAATTCCCGCCTGTGGAACATCTTTTCGTATATTTGCTTTCCTGGCGGCTACAACCTCCAGGAATTTAAATGCAATGTCAATTCCCATCTCTTATCCACTTGACACCAGTTCTTCCTTCGTCCTTTCTACATCACCCCGTGTATCATGTTCTTTTCCTTTCTCTCTACCTTTGCAACTGTCTTCACACCTGTGATCCCATCCTTTTCTTGCCCTTTCTCTTACATTCCCTGTAACTGTTTTTTCTCTTCATTCTCTTCATGATTAAACTTTTATTTTCTTATGTAGCACCTGTGCATCAGCAATGGTACCGTCTTGTTTAGGGTGAAACGATTAAAAAATCATCAGGTCCCTATTAATAATAGTATAAGGTAAAAATATCACACAGTATGCAACTGAAGCAAATAAATAAATGTACATCGTTAGATTAGAGTTCGTTTCACCGTTAGTTCCGTTAGCTCAAACTATAGCTCAAACTATCATACATAGGCAGTCTCTTCAAGGCAGAAAGAATGCTTGTTCTAGTCTAGCCGGCAGTTTTTTTATCTGATTTACACTGCCTACTGACAATCGCAGACTGACGGCCTAAATAGTTGCGACGAAGGGCAACTATGATTATTTTGAAAGAAATTCTAAATGAATTATAATTTCTGATAATGCTTAATCTTTAAAGGTATTGATATTTTATACATACTTTCGTAAGTATTGACTGGTGATGTATCGTATTAGTTGGTGTATTATCAATGAAATCGTTCCTTCACCTGATTAATTCTGGGAGAATAAGATATATAAATTTCTATATATAAAAAAGAAAAATGACTAACATAATGAAAACATTAACGTGTTTCGTACTTTAAAAAGATTAAATTACACTAAAAATATTATTCCATAAAATACAATGTTTGGCCTTTGATAACAAATGTGAAAGTATGAGAAATGGTTAAGATTTCCTTCAAACTTTGTTTTTATGACCAGGGTAATAATATTACTGAGATTTACCTATTCTTATTGAAAACACTGGCGAATATGAATATTCTCATTCGTGCAAAGCAGAAACAAAACTGACATATGATTCAATAGTAGCCTTTATTTGTTCTAGAATTACACAAGAAAAGCCACAAAAATTTTTAATTACTTTGGCGAATCGGCACCCAAATATAGTGTCCCATCATATTTTCGTTACACGTTTCCTGTGTAGCGGAGCTCCAAGTCCAGTATATTATGATGGAAGCGCTTGCCTTCATCAACTGAGTACCCACCAATGTTCTTCTTGAATTTATCAAAATGAACGTCAAAGATATGAACTTAGAGGTACAACCTGCAACCCATTCTTCCGTAGTTCTTCGTCAGGATCTCAATAAACTCCACAGTTTTCGGCCTTTTGATTTCTTAAGAAGCCTGGAACGACTGCGAAAAAGTATTTCTGCGCTGCTTTTCCTATCCTCGTGAGCTTCTTCGTGAATTACTTGCACTCTATGATATTCTTTATTGCTGGTCTGATGACTACACCGGCTTTGACAGCTTATGGAAGAAGTCTTGAAGCTACTTAAAGGCTGAAGACTTTATCTAGAGCAGTAACACAAAAACTTGGTAAAGCTGTCATATAAAATCCATCAGAGTCCTCCCACCGATCATATGCTTTATATGTCAGGGAATATTGCATGAACTTGTTACCGCTGTATTCCTTTTTAAGCTGCACCAAGTCAGCCAGGGTAAAAGATAGATGCATGTTTGTTATGAAGCAGCAAGTTTTTGACTCCTAGATGAGCTGTCGACAAGGAGACGCCACTCGGTAAGGTCAAAGGTTATTCCAATTGCCTCAAATAGACAGTCGCATTTTGACAGAAGCAAAGCCTATTTGTACCTGTGAAAAAGCTTGGAAAACACTGGTAAAGCTTTCTATGAACTGGAATTAAGAAATAACCTTTACTGACCACTGATTTTAACGTTACTTTGACATTTCATTGTTTAGCTTTGCATTAAACAACTCTTCGTCGACACTCTCTCACATCTGAGCAATGGTGTCGTCCCTTTCTCTCCCTAATCCATTCATCTCCCCTAATGAAAGTGGAGGAGATGGCCGTGAATAAAAAAATGTTTGACGTGGCTATTTGTGTGAATTTGATTTTGGTGGACAACGCTGCGTGATAGTGAAGCCCGGCAACTCAGGCAGGAGTGCTTCTCTCGCGGCTTAAACTGATTGGGACAGGCGAGATCTGGCAAGCCTTGTATCAGGCTGTCGGATGTTTGGTCTGTCAAAGTTAGCCTTGGTTACGCTAGCAACAACTGTCCCCACCCTCTTCTGCAGATTTGTCTATTGAGGTCTTTGCATATTCTGTAGTTATTATCGGAACTTTTATGGCCTATACATGCAAGATTTGTACTGTTCAATAGCAATGCAACAAAAAAGAAACGCCTATAAATATCCGCGCTATCGAACCGTATTCAGTTATTACGAGGCGTTTTGTAACATTACACAGGAAAAGATATGTAATTTTTAGGAGAGCTGAATAATTACATTAACATGCACGTGACAGAATTTGCTTAAAACTCGAAAAATCTGTTAATGAAGGACTCGAAATGCTTTTTCGTGTTATTTTGAATCGAAGATCAGTTTTGGAGTGGTACATGCATTTGCTGGTCGAGTGCCGTGCAAGATAAGGAGTATTCAAGGCGACCAATCACCAGCATCATCGAGGGAATCTATAGTGGAACAATTTATCTGCTCTCTCACACAATTAGAATCGCTTATAGAGTCTGCAAAGAAACCCGTGAAAGATAACCTGAACATCTATTAGTTGACTTGCCGGGTTCTTTTGAATCATAGAAACATCACTGGAACCATTGTGTACGTTTCAGCAGTATACTGTTTTAGGTTTAGTCAAGGAATATTTCAATACTCCATCGTACATGATGTCAAATAAAAATAATTATTTAAGCCTGAATCTTTGTTTTAAAATTTCACTTTAATTTTTTTTAGCAATTTTCGAGTACAATGGAAATCAGTAAAATATATATTTTCAGAGGTCAGGAATTAATTTGAGAACTTCTGACTGATTATTGACATAAGTATTAAGAAAAAGGACAATTTCGTTAGAAAGTAGGAGGAGAGTACTAGATTGCTACGTGCTGTCCGTCCTTCAATATGATAGTGAATACTGGACAATATCATCAAAGATGAAGGAAAAACTTGAAGCAACTGAAATGTGGTTCTACAGAAGGAAGCTGCGAATATCTTGGATTGAGCATGTGAGCAATGATGAGGTCTTGGAAATGATGGAAACAAAAAGGAAATTAATACTGAGCATCAGGAAGAGACAGCTAAAGTTCCTGGGACACGCAATGAGGAAGGAGGGCTTGGAGAATCTGATAATAACAGGCCAGATAGAGGGAAAGAGAGACAGGGGAAAGCAACGGATAACATATTTGAAGGACCTAATCAGGTGGATGACGGAACGAGGATTGCATGGTGTAACAGGAGAAGGCGTGCTCAGAGCGACCAGGGATAGGGAGACGTGGAAAGCCATGATCGCCTTTGTCCTGAAGAGACAAGGCACATAGAAGAAGTAGAATAGTAATTTCAAATAAAGTTTCGACTGGGTGCTTTTCATGTCATGCCCGTTCAAGATCATGGCTCTTCACAAATTCATTTTCTTTTATTATTGACGAATTGCCAAGGCTTCTTGAGAAAGACAACAGTGTAATTTTCTTTTTATCTATTTCACACTTTCTTCAATTGAGAGTATTCCTATTTCTAGACTGCCGACCACACAAGAATAGTAGGCAGGTCTATCCTACTATTTGTAGGGGCATCAGCAATGCCTTGTACAAGGCCACTTCCAAACATAGGCGATAATCCTTACAATTTTGAATATAAGAAGGTTGAAGGTTAGATGTTGAAATGTGGAAGTTTAAAATATTTCGTTTCTACATTTAAGTAAATTTTTATACACAGAATAACAAAATTGTAACAAGAAAAATGCATGTAGTTAATTGTTCAAAGAGAAATGTAAGAATTTAAATGTTCCACAGAAATTCAGAGATCATACTTTTTAGTAGCAGGATATGTGTATGTAAAAAGATTAAAAAGGTTGTTAATAAAAATATGTGTTCTTTTCCTTTTTATGCCATCTTCTGTGCCTGTAACTAAGAGGTAGAATCACCGACTGATGTCAGTTCGGTCGGGTTTCAGTTTTAGCTAAAAGCAATCGGATGTCTAATCGTACTGATGAGCTGTGATACAGCGAAACAGATCTGTCTGCGGATGACTATATATACATATGGTACTGTTGACAGATTTTGAGAAGAGAATCATATCGTGCCATAAATGTCGGATGGACATCAATTCAAAGAAAATTTGCTTGTGACAAAACAAAATAAAATATCTTTGCTTTTAACTGTGGTCGTCCAAACTGTTTATTGACTACCGATTTCTCGATTGATTCATGTTTAACTCCCCTGCCTCTACTGAACGCTTTTAATGACCTCGATCCCGAATGACAGAAAGGTTTCCTGGGTTGGAGAGACAATATCCCCGCTGTCAGGGGTTTTGAGTTCTCTGTGTTTATTTGACCGTTGCGATCAAAACGGACATCATTACCATGGCCAGATTTTACTTTGTCTCTCGATTTTTACTCTTCTCTCTCTCTTCCCATCATTGACAGCGCCGCTGTTTAGTAGTGGTCGCGGGGAACGTTCTGTTTGGTAAAGTTTAGTCGGGAGGGGACTTTGAGTTGCGGTCTTGGCTTAGGTCGCCGGGTCAGTTTGCTGGAAAATATTGCGTGCGGTTAGATTATCATTTAAAAACATTTCTGCCCGCCCGTTGTCGACTTGTCAGACTATGGCAGCGCACGATAAGCTCAGATGACTATAGTTTTACATCTTTCTTACTCCTCACTGTGAACCTCATCCTCACCTTGGCCACTATAACCCCGAACTTCCAGAGCCATACACCCTATACTGAAAATTCGATAGGATCTCATACAAAAAGAGATGCAGCTGACTACCTTATCGACAGTCGATTGACATCCGCCCATCCGTTTTTTTCTTTCTTTTGAATCTTTGCATTGCTTGTTTTTACTTTGACTTTTACTTTCGTTTTTGTCACAGTTTTCTACTTGAGATTTGATTGCTTTCATTCAGTTCTTGGTTTTGTTAGACTTCTTTTCCTATTTCTGTCATTTTTACATTGCTCAGTAGAACTTTCTCAACCAGCCTTTTCCACACATATCTGTTTAATATTTCTTAACTTATCTACCGTAAAATTTATTTTTCGTCTACCAAACATACAGTTGTTTTATCAATATTTATAAGGAATTAATTACCGAATACCGTGAATATTATTTACAACTCTTTTTTATGGAATTATTTAATTAAAAAACGATTTAGAAATTCAAAAGAATTATTGACGGTAAAATTATATTTGCATCAGTTTAACGTTGTAAATAATTTAAAATCATTTTGAACGTCTCAGTAACATTGAAAAAAAAAGACAATTATGAAATAGTGTGGTATGATAAATCTATTTCAATTATTCATTAATCATTTTATTATAATTCATAGCGTGTTAAATATTTAAAATTGGAAAGTTAGTATAAACGTTCGCTCATTCCATAGAGTATATGAGATCTGATAAGTTTATCGAGAATCTGGTTCTGATGAGCGTTCCCATTCGAAAAAACTTGAGTTGGTTTACTAGATAGATCACTTGATATTTTCTTGATTTTTTGAATATATATATATATATATATATATATATATATATATATATATATATATATAGGACAAAAATCAGAAAACTAATACATAGAGAATTCAAAGTTTTAAACCTAAAAGTTATAGTCAACACAAATTTAAAAGTAGCAAACTTCCTCGATATCACACTAGATTTAGTCAACAACAATTAAAAACCATACATAAAACCCAATGAATACCCGCTATACATCCACCCAAAGTCAAACCACCCCCTAGTATTATCAAACATATACACTCTTCCATAGAACCTAGAATCAGCCAAAACTCGTCTAACAAAGAAATATTCAACAAACACAAAGCTCTCTACAACAAGTCATTAAAAAAAGCTGCTACAGAAACAAAGATATCCAATGCATAACAAAAAACAATCCCAACAAGAAAAGTAGAAACAGAAAAATTATTTGGTACACACCTCTTTTCAACCAAATGATCAACACCAAACTAGAACACAAGTTCCTGAACTTAATTTAAAAACATTTCCCAACAAATAACCTCCCCAGTAAAACCTTCAACAAAAATACACTTAAACTTAGCTCCAGCTGCACAAACAACCTAGAAAAAATCATAACTAACCATTACAAATATATCCTAAATCAACACGTAAACCAAAATAAAACTGGCAACCAAAACACAACCAAACCCAACAACGAAAACATTTGTAATTGTAGAAACCCTATCAACTGCCCACTACAAAATAAATGTAAAACAACTCAATAATCTATCAATGCAACATAACATCCATCGAAAATCCAACTATAAATAACGTCTATATCGGAGCAACTAAGAATACTTTTAAGAAGCGCTGGTACTTGCACCTAATCTCATTTAAAAACAGCTTATACCGAAACCAAACACCCCTTTCCACATACTTTTGGAAGCTAAAGGATTCAAAACAGAAACCCAAAGTAAAATGGAAAATCCTAGAAAAAACTAGAACTTGCAACTCACTTAACGACATCTGCCCTTTATGTCTAAGTGAAAAACTACACATTCTTCAGTACCCTAACAGCAACGATTTATTAAACCGTAGAGACGAATTAGCAGTAATATGCAAACATCGCAAATATTTCTCGCTAAAATTTAAGTAAACAAAAAAACACCCCAACCAGAAAAAAAAATACACACAACCAACCCTATAAATAAACAGAAAAAGAAAACAAACCCTATACAATACCAACAAAAAGTAATGCAGTTGCAGCAGAATAGTAGATAAATAAATAAAAATATATATATTTTATATTTAAAAAATATGTTTATAAGGGATAGATTTTATAAAAGAAATATATTTCTTAAATATTGTAAAATACTATGTTTTATAATATTATAAAATAGTTTGAATATTATAGAATATTATAAAATATTTTTTATGAAAGATATATGCCATAAAAAATATATCTTATAAAAAATAAAAAAATAAAAAAACACAAAAAAGCACACACCCCAATACAAAATAACATAAATTAAATTAAGAAGAAACCAACCCCAAAACAAAACAACACCTACCAATCCCTAAACCAAATAACAACACGCAAGGCGCCAGCAGCCGCGGCCCTCACAAGATTAATAGACTAACCTATCCTGAACTCAGCCACAAACAAACACTTAACCGTAAGACCTTAAAAAGATCAACAGAACTCAAAATACAGACCAACACCTCTAACACCCCCCAAAACAAATCCAACACAAATAAACTGGCTTTTCAACTAGATAATTCTCATTTCTAAAAAATCACCTGAGGATGAAGCCAGTAACATAATGGGCTGGTTTCCAAACATGAACATTTTTGTGTAGTGATACTAGGAATTTATAAAAACATTGTAACAACCATTACAGTATATATATATATATATATATATATACATATATAGATGTGTGTGTGTGTGTGTGTGTGTGTGTGTGTGTGTGCAAGGTTCAGTAAAAATGACAGACAAGGTATTATGGTTGAATTTTTATGTAATTTTTCCTTGATTTTGTGAATTGTTTCTTTTCAGACAGAACATAAATTATATAAGAATTGTCCAAATATTTTGTTTTTTACAAGCGCTTTCGATTATATTTTTAGCCATTATCGAAGGTGGGTTTTATTTTACGCGTGACTAAATAAATGTAGTGACTTTGTATGTGTGTAGAGTCATATGTATTATATTCAAAATACGGTAAGCACGTTGTTGACGTGTTCATAGTTGATATTATAAAGTGATAGATTTTTCTTTTTTTTTATTAATAATGATTCTATTGTCATTAACCAATTTTCGCATGTGAATGATGCTATGATATTTGTATTATAAACAAGTGTGTTACGGATAGAGTTCGGTAGATCTCCGTTTGTGTTTAAATGTGATCGAATTGAACTATAGTCTGAGAGATGTACCGTAAGTCTTCTCGCCAATCGCGTGTCCGATGTAATAATATACGAATTTAGATTGATCAAGAACAGAGTCCTTCAAAGGACATGCACATTTGTAAATAATATTGGTTCTCTGTAATTTAAATCTTGCAGGTGAATTGTTATTTTTGACGATGAGGCTAGTAGTTATAATTTTGTGTAATAGATATTTAATTGATTTTTTTTTTTAAACAACGGGCGTTGCGTTTTTCTCTCATTACGATTGAGCACTCTAGAGAGGAAAATTTGAAATAAACAGTTACCACTTCGGTGATATAAGCAGAAGTGTTCAGTAATAAATTCACTTCTTTCCGTGACTGGCGTGTGTATACGCCGCTTATATATAACACGCTAAAATTTCCCTTCTCTTATCCCATGTTCCTATGGCTAAGGGTTAGCGACTTCGTCTAACACCAAATCAGTTGAATTTCGATCCCGGTCGAAGACAAATTGGATGTCTAGCTACAGTGATGAGCTGTGATACCGCGAAACATGCTTGTATGTGGATGGATGACAAGTATATATATATATATATATATATATATATATACATATATATATATATACATATATATATATAATACGCCGTGCTGCTATATAACTTAGATGGTGCTTCGATACCTTCTACCTGAATTACTGATTCTGAAATAGTTTTATTAATGTATAATTTCAAATGTATCACATATTTGGTGCTTGTTTATATATATATATATATATATATATATTAATTACTACTACCGATTTTTTTAGTTTTGTGCAAATATATTTTTTCACATTCTAAATACACATTGGGGATAGATATTTTTACATTTATACCCTCCATTACATACAAAGAAAGAAATCTGTTCATATGGCGGCTAGTCAGAATTTCATAAAGGAATTACGATTTTGGCGAGTGGGTCAGTGATTCAGACGAACTAAGTTAAAAGTAGGGCAATTGAAGACCAGCTTTCCCCTCACCCAATTCTTGTGTCATATTTGATGTAATATATTAGTCAATAAATATCAGTTTTGAATATAGTCAAACCTATTATTATCAATTATGGCTAAACCTATTAGTAACAGCTGAATCCATTAATGTCAGTAAATATGGTCGTACCTAATATTAGTATTAAATATGGGCGGACAGATTTACTCGAACATACAATTAATAATATGATAGAATTTAGTATTGGTAAACATTGTCAACATATTAGTTCTATAAAGCCTGATATATTTCCTCATTCCCAAATTGATTTGTCCCTCACTTGCCACTAGTGAGTGAGCTTCTTGTTTCTGCTTATTGGCAAAATTTAGAGGCCGCTCTTACTGTTATAGTTTGGACGGGTCTTTCTCACAGTTTTTATTTTGTTTGAATGTTTTGTTTCTTTTATTTTGACTTCCGAGTTAATCCCTTCCCTCTTCAGTTTATATGTAAATTTTTATATATTTTTGGAATAATATTTTTAAAAAAAAGGAATGTGAATTGAATATAAGAAGAACTTTTAAAAATCATGGATTTTTATTAGAATCCTGGGAATATGTAGCATTGTGGTAAATGTTGGATTGGATGGAGAAATACAGGTTCTTGTGGTGAGTGAGAAAATTGTTAGATGGAATAGGTTGGGAATCGAATTAACGTGGTGTTGGGTAGACAGTTTTGACCAGCCTTTTCTACCTCTCTTCCAACCATGTACATGTTAATGTATTCACATTAATTAAATAAAAACTAATTTCATTATGTTCGAACCAATTAGTATGGTAGAATCTAATATTGATAAGAATTGTCTACATGTTAGTTCTATAAATCTAGTAGAACAGAGTACTATTATTAAATATTGCGACCCTATTAGTAGTAGTCGAAATTAAAAGTATTTTAAATATGGCCGAATCTACTAGTTTTATTAAGTATCATCGTTCCTTCTAGTTTTCCTAAATATGTTAGAATTTATTAATATCATAATGAACCGACTCCAGACAGGACACACATTCCACATGACTAGGATCCAAATTAAAAGCATTATCATAAAATGAAATGAATGCTGCTTCTTATTAACTTCAATTATATAAAACCGATTTTATCTTCACCATCTCAGCTTCATTTTCTAATAAACAATACACAGAAAGTATGCAGCACGAAAGCCCAATGCCACTGTTAATCGTAGCCCACGAGATGATACCTAAGTCAGTATTTGTTGCAAAAGAGTATTTTGCTAAAAGACTGATATATGCGTATACGAAATGTGATAGCTCTTTGCTTTCAGAGATGTAGAACATTGTTTTGTTTTCTAGTTATCATTGATCAAAGATCACTTATATAAAAAGAAAGATATTGTGAGCTCAGAGGATTTGAAAATAACAAGTGACTTCAGAATTGAAACAGAGGGCTTCCAAACATTTATCACAATTCTGGATTTCTTAAATTACTTCTTATGCTAGATACCTCGAAGAATTCAACTAACAAATCTGCTTTTTGTGAAGGTTGTTGCACAAGATTCATAGATGTATTAAAAAGATGTCTAAGCTCAATGGTGTAAAAAACATTTAAGCAAAAGATAAATTTTACTATTTTAGGCTAGTGAGAATGAACATCGGGATATGATTAAAAGTAATTTCTTTTTAAATAAAATATTGATTGTTCATTACCATGCTTGTTGAATATTTGAATAGATTAAAATGATGTGGTTGGGATTATTCATTGGCTCCCAAATCAACAACAGCAAGAACACGAGGCCTTCAATTAAAAAGAAGTTCCTTTCGCGAAAATGATTTAGAGAGAATTATTCGCTGGTAGCGAACATATAGTCTACAAAAGGTTAGAATTAATAATATATATATATATATATATATATATATATATATATATATATATATATATATAATACGCCGCGCTGCTATATAACTTATATGGTGCTTCGATACCTTCTACCTGAATTACTGATTCTGAAATAGTTTTATTAATGTATAATTTAAAATATATCACATATTTGGTGCTTGTTTGTTTATATATATATATATAGAGAGAGAGAGAGAGAGCGCGAGAGAGAGAATTATTCGCTGGTAGCGAACATATAGTCTACAAAAGGTTAGAATTTGGAAGTTTTCTAACTCAGTTTACACTATCCACTGAAAAGAAGTCGGAGAAAGATTTCCCCACTGGAGACGACAAAAGTAGTGACTATCGACAATATGTCTCGTGATATTTATTACTACAAGAAAACTCTCTTCATGAAGGGAGGTACGGCTTTCCGTAACATACAAGCTGATTAAACATTAGCTCAACATTTCAAAATATTTATAATTTATTTATAAACTATAATTTTTCCAAGAAATGAATATGAGATGAAAGCGTTTTGAATAAAGTTTTATTTAAAGTTCAATATGGACACCAAATTTAACTACCAACTTTTCGAACTGCCCAGTCATCGCGCCAGCTTATGCAAGGTAGGGTTTAATGTGGGGAACCAGAGCTGGTACACTCGGGCCAAGGGTAAATATTTACCCATTCCCCGCATATGCAGGATCGGCCTTGTTTTTGTTAGCCGAGTCTCACTTCTTAGACCAACCCCTGACACTAGTCGTTCTCTGCTCGAAGATATTCCTCCACGCTGAGATGTTATGTGACATAAGGTCAGTTAATTTACGTGTTGTTTCCGGTGTGTATACACCTAGGTAAAATTTTAACAAAATCCTTCTTATTGAAGTGGGTGCGACACAAGGTCAGCTTTTAACGAGGGAAATCTGAGCGAGTACCCTCAAACCAAAAATCCCCAGACCCAGTATGAGCATTAATTCAGGTTCCTGTCTATTTTTACGCAGACAAGAATTTGCCCGTGGGCATAGCCTTGTACGAGACCACACCCGAAGATAGAGTGTTCGACAAGCTCGAGTTTGAACGGAACTCTGTGGGTTTTTAACCTATTTCACCCACTGAAACAAAGTCGGGCTTTACGTGAGTAATCCGAGTGCGGATACACGGGTCAAGGGTCAAATTTGCATAGAGGCCACATACTTGGTGTCGGGAACTAATCAAATTTTATCTTATAAGCCGCGTATCTGTCCGTATTCGGGGCTCCAGCTGAGCTGCCCTATGCCCGAAGGTAGAGCGCTTGTCTGAACATTTTATCCGAGTCGTTAGACCGAGCCCCGACTGTGACTTACTCTACTCGAGAACATAGAGCTCGATTGACAGTTTAAAGTTTCGTGAGGAACACTTCATATCTACACATGCACCTATCATTGGCGCTGGGTGTGACTCGATGTCGGGATTAACGCGACCGCAAATACTCGCAGTAGCGGGCACGAAGCACTTATATTCTCAGCCGAGTCTCTGTCAGCGGAACGAGCCCCGACTGAGCAGTTCTTTGCCCAAAGAGATTTTATTTTTAGAAAATCTTGGCTGAAATATATGTGCTATTTCCTCATACTTTATGAAATTTCGAGCAATTAATGTTGTCTCGCTTCATATTTATGTTATTTAAAAGCAGGACTCCATGGAGAATGAAAAGCCTCAATTATATTTTCCAGCAGTTACTCATGCACCAAAAATCGGTTCTGAATCGTAAGATATAAAATACCATCAAACTAAGATATTTTATTATTATTAAGAAATCTTTTAATTGCTATGATCACTATTTTATTACGTAAAATAAGCAGATAAATAATGACTTTTATAGAATTGTTTTCTTTGTTTAAAATGTTAAAATTAAAACTTTAAAATTTGAACTAGAATAATTTATAAAGTTTTACATATTTTAAATTTATGTAGGGGATTTTAAATCTTTGAAATTCTGCACCGTGATATTGTTAATAAGTAAAATCTCCATTTATTAATCATAAATCGAAAAGCTTTCTTCAAATTATCAAATACTATCATTCTTTAAATAATTTTGTTTTTTGTTATATGCATAAACACGCATGTTTTCTATTGTACGTTGGATCATACACGGCATTATCAAAAAATAAGAGCGATAACTGTAGTACATTCACAACTAAAATTATTTAAAATGCATAAAATATTACATTACAAAGAATATTTTATTAAATTTTAAAGATTGAGTGCATAAAAATTATGTATAGATAAAGAATAGATAACGCTCACGTTAATTACTTTTTTAACACCTAAAGCTCCCATAAAAAAAAAACAATAAATCTATCAACAAGCTTTAAATAAACAGCTAGTCGGGTTGAAAAATTAATTTCAGGATATTTTAAATTCAAAGTATATAATAATTTTTTCCAATCAGATTAATTACACTTTGGGTCGTCTGATATTTTTCAAATAGAGTTTAAGAAAAATATAATTTATTTTAGGATTTTTTAAATAAAAAGAATTACATTGCGAATAAAGAGGACTAAAAATGGATGATAATTGATTTTTTTAGCAAAACAAAAAACAATCCAGCCAATCCAAATTATTTTTTGAAATACAAAAAAATATTTTATTTATTGGAAATATTAAATTTAATCTATTAATTTGAAATTAAAACTAAAATGAAAGCTTCAAGAAAGATTTTTTTTATTTTAAAGAATTCATTTTAAAGCTTAGGTATCGCATTTAATTGTTATATTTTGGAGGCACCTAATTTTGAGTCTGACATTTTTCAAGTTTTTATATTTGTTTTTAAGTGTGTCAGATTATGATTTTTGTTTGTAAAGGAAATAACGAAATAACTATATTTGATTCTATTGTAATCTAGTAACTCCGAATTTTTACATTCTTGTAATGTTATCCTATAATCTATGAATTACTGGGTGTGACCTCTCTCGAAGTCAGCTTATGGGTATTTTTCTTTAGAACAGAACCGCATTTCTAATATATATATATATATATATGTATATATATATATGTTATCCTATAATCTAGGTATTACTGGATGTAACCTCTCTCGAAGTCAGCTTATATGTATTTTTTCTTTAGTACAGAACCGCATTTCTAATATATATATATATATATATATATATATATATATATATATGTTGATGATTAAATGGCATGTCTTTTTGCAATGCCTCTTGACTGGCTTCTCCTAGTCTTGTACGCTCTTCAAATCAAGTGTTAGTTATTATTTGGCATTCGCTGTACACTAACGAGTCCCTTAGTCTATACTTACAGATTACTAAACGCTTTTCGTTCCTACCTTTGCACTTTTATCCGCCATCATTTCGATAATTTCTTGTGACCTGCTCTGATATTTGGCATTTCGTTGTAAAACCTATTTTATCTTGAGCGCGTTGGATGTAGGCGATGTCTAAATTGAATACTTTTCAGTTCACTAGAAGATCTCTGAAAGTTGCCAGCAACCAAAACGTTTTTTTTGTCTATTAAGCTAATTTTTTGTCAGTTTTACACGCTTTCTGATTCTACGACTGAACATAGTCTAACAGCACTCTACCAATTTAATTCCCTATTTAATTCAGCTTCAACTAGCTTACATGATAACTAACTTACTATTTTGTTCGTTATCTATATCTCTGTCCGTTTATTACGGGTGAAATAACAGGGCAGACTGATCACTTTACGCGTGGCTGCCAGTTAGTTTCATATCCAAAATCTGTTTCTAGTCTAGCCATTGAAAAGATTAACGAAGTCACAATTAACTGTGGTTTTGCGACTCTATAATTTTTACTGAGGCTGAAAAAATATCGCTCCCATCAGTACTAATTGTTTGTTTGTCAAGTATAATGCTTGAAAAAGTGTAGAGCCCCATGTAAATTTTTAGCAAACACCAATGCTTAGTCTGCGAGACTAGCTTAACCATAACGTCAGCCTCTTCTTTCTATCGCAATATTTTCTATCCGAAACTGCATCTGACACAAGGTTGCAAGTCAGAGCGAACTAATTAACATCGTTACCATCTTTTAAACAAGTGTGGGAAACGTTACACTGCAGTACACAAAAAGATAATTTGCTAAGCATAATCTGATACAATGCACCAAATATTGAAGATTGATTAAAGTTTCAAAACATCTGAGTCGTAATGACCAACAAGATTTGTTTGGGGATGATTAATCTGTACTCTTTCCTGATTCTATCTATCTATCTATCTATCTATCTATCTATCTATCTATCTATCTATCTATCTATCTATCTATCTATGTCCAATCCTTTATCTATCTATCTATCTATCTATCTATCTATCTATCTATCTATCTATCTATCTATCTATCTATCTATCTATCTATAACGGATTGGCTTGTTCATACTTTCACTGCGAAAAAAAGAAAATGAAAAACACTTTTATCTTTTCTCCTTTCCTACTTTTAGAAGAGTGGTCACCACGATTCAGATGTCAGAAAACAAGTCAACAAATAAACGAACTGTTAAGCTTTCACGAGGGCCTCTTACCTCCAAGCGCACATGCGCAGTAGCCACTTCAGTGCACACAGCGCCGTCGGTCATGTTTGGTGACTTGTTCTGACAATGGCTCGAACATTACACTTGCAAGCGTATTTCCAATGTACACACTGTATGGCTTAGGCGTCCGGGCGAACTCACTGTAATGTTTCCGCGTTGATTCACTCGAAAAGCGAAGAAATAAACAAAAAATAAAATGACTGAATAAAGAAATGTTTCGTGTTTAGTCATCTTTTTCTTACTCAACGAAGTTGATCAGTTTTCTTTCTATGTGACTGAAACAATTGCGTTCTTTTCCTTGAAATATTTCTTCTTATAATCATTCTTTTTTTTTTTGTAGTTCTTGCTTTCTTAGTTTGTCTTCTCTCGGACTCATTTGTTTTCTTATTTTTTAAGAATTCTTCTTGTTTTATTTCATTTTTCATTTTTATTCTGAACGATTTTACTTTCCTACTTAAAATATAGTGCTTTTTATTTTATCCTGTTGTTTATTTGTTTGTTCTTTCTTTTAAAAAGTGATTTTTCTTTTTTGTTTCTTTGTCTTTTTATTTTTTCTTCATTATTTCCTTTCGATGTTTTCCTTTACTGATAAAATTTCTTTTCTACAGTAATTTTTTATATTTTTATTTCCACGCCATTACTTATTTTTATTTTTATGTTCGTTTATTTTCAATTTATTGACTTTTTCTTTTCTTTCCCTTACATTATGATCCTCTTTCTTTCTTTCTTTCTTTCTTTCTTTCTTTCTTTCTTTCTTTCTTTCTTTTCTATTGTAGCCTTTATCATGTTTTTATTTCCACGCCATTACTGATTTTTCTTTTTTATGTTTATTTATTTTCTATTTATTGCCTTTTTCTTTTCTTTCCCTTACATTATGATCGTCTTTCTTTCTTTCTTCTATATTTTGTTCGTTCTTTCTTTCTTTCTTTCTTTTTTACTAAATTTTCTATTTTTCTTCATCCTTTCTTTCTTTCTTTCTTTCTAAATCTTAGATTTGCTTTTCTTTCTTTTACATTATTTCTCTATCTACTTTCTTTCTTTTCTACTGTAGTCTTTATCATGTTTTTATTTCCACACCATTATTAATTTTTTTCTTTTCCCTGTTTGTATTTTTGTTTCTGTTCCATTAGTGTCTTTTCCTTTCTTTTCTTTATGTTCTTCTTTTTCCTACTTTTATGTATTTCTTTCTTTTTTTTTTCAAGCCAGTTACTTTGAACAACCACCCACAATCCAAAATATCTCTTGGCCTTAAAAACCCATATGTGGTTGATAACTCGAAAAAAATCAATCAATCTTTCTTTTGTAGCGTATTTAAAAACCTTATCCTTACATTATTGAACTTTATTTTTCTCTTTATTTATTTTCCATTTCAGTCTTTTATTTCTCTTTCTCTTCTATTATTAGTTTTTCTTCTTTATTTTTAATTGTTTGTTTGTCCCTTTCCATTACTACAATTTTCTTTTCTTTCACTTCAGATAATTCTTTCTTCCTTTTCGTATCATAAAACCTTGTATTTATTTCATTATTTTCTCTTTTTTTCTTTCTCATTCTATATTCCCTTCACTATGTTATTCTCCTTTACTATTTCCAGACGTTTCCCTTAACGTATTTTTTGTAATGCCACACGCACGTCATATATCTTTTTTTTAACTTAAAAATTCTCTCAGAAACATCTGGATCCTTCCAAAACAAGTTTTCATTTTCATTTATCGTCAGTTACTTTTATCTTTTGTTGTTTATTTTGCGAAACCTTTTTTCTTTAATTTCGTTTCCTTTTACTTATTCTCGAACCTTTTTTTCCTTTCAATCTTCGATTTCTCTTTCAATTCGTTCATTAAATTATTATTATTATTATTATTATTATTTCTAGTTTTTTCTTTTGTTCCTTTTCATTTTCACAAATTGTCCTTTATTTCTTGCCTCTTCTTTAAATGCAACCTCCGTTACTTCCGGCTGACAAAATCACGTGTCATGTTCTTTGAAGCATTCAAACATTATGCTACATCATCTGTCGTTGGCTTTATAAACAGCCTCGTTTTAGAATTCTGCTACAACGACGGCACTTCCTGGAACCTTATTCAAAAGATAAAACACGGCTAAATATAATCAAAAGAATTAAAGGAGATTGAAGCAACAGCTGACCCTGTAGCCAAGTAAAAACGATTTATAAAAACTAGTATGAAATTGTAAAGAAAATAACAATAAATTATGCAAATTTCATAGATCAAAGGTAGATTGTGATTTTCATTTATTTTGTTTATTTTCTAAATGTTAGTTTTAATTTTATTTACTGACCAGATTGTCCGAGTTGAAAGCATCTTTTTAAAGTGCTATTTTGGATATAGTTTATAGACGTGTTGCCGTCAGAACGGCATCCACTGCTCACTTAACATGACTTTTTCTTTCTTATTTTACGTATAAGACAGACTTAGAGAGCAAAGATAGGAATAGACAGCGTGACGGTCAAATATCAAATGACAAAAATGATTTCTGAGTTAGAGAATCCGCGCATCTTTCTTGTTAATAAATTCACTCAGTCAGGTAAATGCCATACGTGATACACGCTTGGGCAAAAGATTATCTCGCAGTAGGTTGCTATTGATTTCTGCGGTAGACTGGTTCCCTGTCAATACTATACAACCCATTCTGTCCTAATATTTAACCCATAAGGAGACGGATTAATACATTTCCCAAGGGTATTTGTGCGTAAGTGAATGTAAAGAATTCAACTGGAATTCGAACTCGGTTCCCGATCTGTCGTTCTGAGTCGATATCCACTGCACCCCAACGTACATCTTGTTAATAAATTAATTATTCGAAAATAAATATTTAACATTCTTCAACCAATGGGTAGCATTTCCGCCGACAATAAAAGAAAACGTGCTTTGTGATCCCTTTGAAGAGTATTTAAGTAACGTTTTAGACGGAGAAACCTAGTACGAAGATAGACACCGCAGAGACAACGGCCGGCACGGCTTCAAAGAGATTCCATCACTTATTCACCGTTTTCTTCCCAAAGCTACGTGACATTTACCCATTCATCTCACCAGGCTACGTGATATTAGAACCCCTCCTCACTAAGCTACGCTACACTTAGACTTTCCTCTCCACGTTATTCTTGCCTCTTTTTCTCACATATACACGCGAAGAAATCACATTTCTTTCCATCTAAACAAAAAAATCTTTAACACCCATAGACGCTGAAAAAGGTTTAAAAACACGAAACAAAAAATGTATTTATAAACCTTTCTCGTCTTTTTCTTTGTTGTGGGTTGATTCAAATCCGCAACAAATTATTATCCATACAACATGAAACTTTTAAAATAAGGGCAAAAATTATTAATATGATTTAGAAGCTTCTGAAGCACACTTCTTAATAACTTAGTTTAAAGAACTATTTGTTCTTTAATGGATTTGTCATGGATGTGATCTTCTGTTAAATTTGGAATATGTGGATATCATTTTTTACCCTGAAAAACAAAAACAAAAACAAAACAAAAAACAAACAAAAACGAAAACAAAAAAACAACAAAACAACAACAACAACAACAGCAACAACAACAACAACAACAAAAAACCTAAAAGGCAAAGCAAAGCCAGACTTCTTCTTTGTGTCTCGTTCTTACAAGACTTAGTCGGTCATGGTTCTACACAATTTCCTTTCCTTTGTAAATCTTAGTAATTTCTCTCTTCTTGTTATATCTCCTAATTTTCTATTCTGCCAACCATTTACACAAGCTCGTTAAGAAAGTTATTCACGGCTTTCTCGGTCGCTCTTATCTTCAATATACCTTGTCAGTCTCAAATTTCCTCATTATGTGCTCTGTTACAGATGTTAAGTGTAAGTATTTTTTTTATTTCCATTTTCTTGAAAACTACGTCCCAATCTCTTCGCTTAATATATTAGAATGTTAGTTAAACAAGACATGGTCAAAAAGCTCCGTTGTTAGTCGATTCAACCGCCTAAATATGTTATTCTGATAGAAAATTAGAAGGAATTAACTCAATTGCTGATGAAACTGATTCTTTTCTTTTTGGATGATTTTTTCTGAGGTATTGCTCTGTCAGTTTTAAATTTTGTCAGAACTTGTCTTTTAAGCTATTTTTACTCTTTTTCATCCGTTTTTTCTTCCTAGAAGTATATACTCCATGTATTCTTTCTTTTAATTTTCCTTCTTTTTTGTTAATATTTTTTATTTAATTTTCTAATTGTTGTTCTTCGTAGTATTTAAATGCTTAGATTTTGTTGAAACCTTTTTTTGAAATCGCTTACGGTGTAGATATAGAAGAATCCAAAGGAGTATCCTGTACATGAAGTTGTAGGATAACTCTCTAGGAGAGCTCTAAATATATATGTACTTAAATACATATAGAGCAAATGTATGTGATAATTAAGACAGAAAATTTATTCCATGGTTAATCGGGGGTATAGGCCTATTTCAGGTGAACCATCATCAGCTTCCGTCTTTATTGTACAGAAGATTTTTACACCGTTCGTGTAAAATCTTCTATACCATAAAAACGGTGACTGGCGAGTTTCGATCCCGACCAGAAGCAAGTAAATGTCTAGCCACACTGATGAGATGTAGTACAGTGAAATAGGCTTGTATGTGGATGGCAAATATATATATATATATATATATATATATATATATATATGTGTGTGTGTGTGTGTGTGTGTGTGTGTGCGCGCGTACTTGTTTATCTGATTATTTTAACCTTTAGCAGATCAGTATTCTTTATTAATTTTGCCACCAGATTAACTGCCTGCATGTTTTGATTAAAATTGGGAAAAATTGTGTAGAATCAACTACACTTTTCGGGAAAGCGGACAACAGAGACATGGTGCATAGTGTGCCAAGTCATCTCTGAACAGATCTCATCAAGTTTAAATTTAGAATTTTCTTTTTTCATGACTAGCATGGTTAGAGACTCCGGTATGCATTGCTTTTGAACACAAAGCGAAGTTAAAAACTATATTCACACATTTCAATCTCCTCTCCTTCACATTCCTTTTCAATGTGTGAATTCCTTTTACTGGCTTGCCCATCTGAGAGACTTAATATAGAAATGTCTTACTGCGACATAGATCGAACTTTTGGCCCCATTTATAAGCATAACCATCCTCCGCTCCAGCATGATTTTGTGGGAAAACTATTGTAGCCGAGACTGAATCGGACGGTGATTTCTCCTACTGGATTTGAAACCAAGTAAAATGATACATAGTCATTAGAAATGATATATGATAGCAAATAAAATATCACATTGTTTTCTCTATAGCTGTCATGAAATACTAAGTAAAATGCAAGTGTCATTTTAGTAATTACCATATGATAATATTTAGAATATAACATTTTACTTGTCAAAAAATACAAATTAAAATACCACATTATCATCTCTCTAATTGTCATATGTTACCAAAATAATAACTGTTACCTTCTGGAACACACCCATGAAAGGATGCTTCCTCAATCACTACGATCTTAACCTCATCATGTCGGGAGCCAAACGTTATTTATGCTGATATATTTATAATATACATTCCTTATTCTTCCTTGTAAGCGTTTTTAAGAGCCTTTTTCAGTAATCTTAGGTAAACAATTGTATAAAAATGAAAATGTCATTGTGTTCTCTGTAACTATCTTATAATTTATATATATATATATATATATATATATATACGCAAATTGTAACAATGCTGGAAAAACTAAATAATAAATAATAAAAATTAATTAAATTGTCTTTGTCAGTTTCAACGAAACACTATTTTAAAAAAAGAGGTTGCTGACAAATATATATATATATATATATATATATATATTAATTCTTTAGAAATTGGTATATTATGAAATCGAGTAGATATGGCATTTTGAGAAACACGGAAAAAGAGAATGCACATTTCTTAAAAGGGTAGAAAACGCCTAAGATACAGTTTAGAACCCTGTCAGAGAGCAGATTTTCTTTATTAGAAAAATAAAAAAATTGTAGGGGCGCACTGGTACTGTATATATATATATATATATATATATATATGATCAGTGTATGTCTTTTTCAGCACATGTCTGGGTTTGTTTTTCTATCCTAAGGCTATTTACAAACTGGCAAACTAAAATCTATGTAGTGACTTAATTATTTCTTTTCTGATGTAAACTGTAAAGATGGCGTTGACACCTTCAGGTGATTGGACGATGAAACAATCCCTGACATTTCAAGAGATTTATTTTCAGTTTGCGAAATGCAATTAATTTGAACTGTAAATAAGACGTCTGCATATGAATCGTTTACTTTTAATCACATCACCTCCCCATAAGTTTCAAATCTTTATTTGTTTCCTTTCAAGGAAGCTAACACTTGTTTCCGCAACTTATGCTATTAATGTTTTCTGCTAATATCAAAGCATCTCTATCCTTCTAATATATCGGACATTACATTTTGTTTCGAGCCAAATACATGATTTCTAAAACCAGAAGCAGGCAATGAGTAGACGTAAGTGAAATAAATAGTTCTGGGGTTCAACATAATTAATTTTTCGCTTGATTAGTTGTATAAGATTCCTTGTTCGGGAATTTATTGTTATCAGGAAAAGAAGCAGTGTCGTTGTCCTTACCCCACTAATTTCTAGATGCGAACTCGGAGATAAGACGCCATGTTGCAAGAATCAGAAGATTTCAAATTGTCAAGAGCATGCGCAGTGTAAATACGGTGCCGGAAGTAAAGTTGTTAGTGTCCGTTAATACTTTGGCTAGGGTTGTTGCTTTTCTAGCCAAAGGCAGGCTTTTGTTATCTTTGCCGGTGTTATTTGGCATTCTCTTTGCTATTAATTTCAGGAGGCTCACAAGCTTTGAAATACATCGCAAGCTGTGACAAAGACAGATACACACATGTACAAATACGAATATACTCATATAATTCGATGTATACACTGTTAGAAATTCAGGCAAATACATACATACACACACACACACACACAGATATATATATATATGTGTGTGTGTGTATATGTGTGTGTGTGTGTGTGTGTGTGTGTGTGTGTGTGTGTAACAATGCACATACATCAGTATATACACACGTATGTTTATGATGCAGAGCAAAAGCATTTTAATCTCACATTCATAATGAGTTTGTTTATTGATAATTAGATCGATGAATATGATTTCCTGTCAAAATTAGCTCTATCTATCTATCTATCTATCTATCTATCTATCTATCTATCTATCTATCTATCCAGTCTGTTCATATCTATCTATCTATCTATCTATCTATCTATCTATCTATCTATCTATCTATCTAAGGAATCAATGGATTTTCATTTTCAATTCAGAATTTCTTTTAACCTAAAAGTTATATTTCAGTGAAACTTTATAAGATTTATAAAATATCGCCTTTACTAATTTAAATTTTAAAGTTGTATAGTATATTTTCCTTTCGTTAAAGCGTTACTTCCTTCTAATTAAAATATATATATATATCATCTCATTCAGCTCTACAGGAAGAAAAATGGAAGTTGAAAGAAACTGAGATTTATTTATTCAAACAAGAAAAATAAAAATGAAAACAAAGTAAAATTTATTAAAATATAAAACTGACGTAATCGTATCCTACAAAGATAGAGTTACACATAGATTGTGAACGAGAGATGTAAAATAAAGGGCGATTAATAATGACGCCTCTGTTATAAATATGCACATGATATGACAATTTAATTTCCGGAATGACCGCAGCGTGTCGCTAGTGTAATGAGTCGGGCAAACATCTGTATCTGAGCACATTCAGACATATTCCAACTTCTATACTGGAACGTAACCTGATGAGTCATTTGTTATGGAGCAGGAAAGGAGAGAAGATTCCATATATTCATGTTATATGGCTGGCAGATAATAGTAAAAGTATCTAGAATAATGGATTAATATTACACTGTGTGCGATATCAGTAAGGTGATAGGGAGACGTTGGGTTATGGAGAACATGCTATGAAAATAATCAGATGTATCACTTCCTACTTTGTGTCGTATTAATTTGAGTAACTTAGAAATCGCCTTGCATTAGTATTTCTCTAGTTAGTCTAACACCTGTCTATATTTTTTTAATGCCACGCTCCATCAGAACGTAGTTGATCAAGACACGCTATAGATTCCTTTTCTTTATTGTCTATGAATTTTAATGCATTTTAGAATGATATTAGTTTCTGGTTATCTTTTTCACAGTTTAGACTTAAAAGAATATTTAAAAGTAGTGCAAATACCGATTAACTTATTTTACTTTGAGGAAAAGATGGATTCATGCCTTTTCCAATGGCTCTAGTGCAAAAGTACACCCAACAGACTAGCTCGGAATTCGAACTGAATGTTTTATTACCCACACATATACATGACATCTATATTATAATGATCGGATTTCTCTTTCTGTATAGGAAGGTACCAAGTAGGACAACATAATAGGCGAGAAACTGACAGAGCCTACGACTAAGTAAATATCAAACTTGTAAAAGATAATGCAAGGAGGTATTAATAGATTCTAAACATTATAGAAGTAAGTTTAGAGACTCAGCAGATCAGAGGATAGATAAAAATAAACTAGAATGCTATAGTCTTGCTTTTTATGAAACTGTTGTTAAAATTACCGGATATTTATTTTAATCATTCCATTCCAAGCAAGGTGATAAAGACGCTGAGAAGCAACTGGTTACTGAGAGTGAAAGAACCTGACAAAAAATGTTAAAACAACAATAAAAGAACAGGATTATAAAGGCAGATGATAGCGATTAAAATTTATTTTAGGTACTAGTTGAAAAGGAAAGTAATGGATGAGATTCTCACAGGTGAAAAGTGCGAGAAAAGAAACTATTAAAATAGAACTTATGGTTATCTTCAGCAATTTCAAAAGAAGAATGATGACACCTAACTTTCATTCAAGTACGATGTTAGATCTGGAAAGTTGATCTCAGTCAGTTAATTGCCATACGTGATACACGCTTGGGCGATCATGTCTCGCAAGAGACATGACTGACTGGGCAGAAGATTATCCCGCAGTAGGTTGCCATTGCTTTCTGCGGTAGACTGGTTGCCGACCAAGGCTATAGAACCCAATCTGTCCTGCTATTTAACCCATAACTGGAAGGAAGAGACGGATTAATACCTTTCCCAAGGGTATTTGCGCGTAAGTGAATACAATGGATTCAACTGGAATTCGAACTCGGCTCCCCGGTTTCTCGTTCCGAGCCGAGCTGGAAAGTAGATGTCTCAAAATGGAAAGCTCACCCGAACAAACACTATAAAAATATATAGAAAAGGCATAACGTTATCATTAGCCGACTGCAGAATGTATTTCGGTAAAAGAAAATTTAAGAAAGACACGTAAACCAG
This sequence comes from Ascarosepion bandense, assembly GCA_037127315.1. NCBI lineage: Eukaryota > Metazoa > Mollusca > Cephalopoda > Sepiida > Sepiidae > Ascarosepion > Ascarosepion bandense. The sequence goes on from JBBBDQ010000305.1 coordinate 741,041, forward strand.
AGCCTAAAAAGCTATGGTTTTCCTCAATTCTCCACATAGCGCTGAATCCAGGGCTGTATATCGGCGCCTGAGAATATTAAAATACATTTTATCAGTATTGCTTTTGCGATATTGTAACGTTCATCGGTGACTCGTCTATCAACATGACTATCATTACTCAATTCACACACCATACTCCCCGCCTTTGAACTCTGTCGTTTCACCTCTTTTTCTTCTCAGTTGCGAGTCTCTAGCTCCGGTAGAATTTGTTGAGTAATACCGATTTTACGGATCACTCGGCATTCTTTTCACACCTTGTTAGGGGCTGGTGTGCCGTCCCGACGGGGTTGATTCGGGTTTTCTCAAATCCTAGGATGCTGAGATTGACGTCAAAGTCTAGTGTATATTTTGTATATCATAAACAATATTTCATAATCTTTGTCTCTGGCCGTGGTAAATTTCCGACTCTTAGGTTCGAATACAACTTCTGAAGTCAGGATAAAAATATAACTTAAAAAATCATTTCACTCAAAGCTAGGCGGAACCGCTATATTGCAGATCCTTTTTTTGAATTTTGTCAAGACCTTCAAGATGAATAGCAGAAGCGCCAGACCAGATATGCACGGACGATTGGTAGATTTATAAATATGTAAGATTAATTCTGACGAGAAAAACTTTCTGGCTTGGCCCAGTAAACCAAACTTTTTAGCAGTAGATACACATTCAATGTAGTTGTTTCGTTGCAGGTCGGTTGAAAATTGAAGCCAAAGAAACGCAGTGTGTTTCTCTTAAGGAGAATAGCATCAGCCATACTGATCGTGGACAGAAATGTTTGTTTATGGTGGTTAAAGAAGAGCAGTTTTGTTAGGAAAGTATTAAAATTTACAAGCCATATTCTGTTCCAGTTATCCACTGACTGGAGTCCTGTTTCAAGAGTAGTAGTCAGGTTTTTGGGAAATGATTACGTCAGGACGATCATTTATGAAGATTAGAACCAGCGTAGGACCTGGGATAGAACATTGAGGGACACTCCTTCCATGAAATTAACAACACCACTGATTACTATAACAGATGCATTGTATATATATATATATAAAAAAAACTAGTTAAATATAATGTCACTATTACCTTCTGCATATCAAAATACTCTACTGCAGGAGTGGTGACTTAGGGATTCTGGTCGAACCGTTATAGTGATGTCCAATCAATCGACTTTCACTCAATTCTTTGTTTATACGGGTGCCCTCTCAGGCCACTAACATGTGTGTCTCTTGTGTCTGGCACCTTCACCTCGTTTGGGAAAATTGAGCACCAAAAGATATATAGCAGAAGCACCAGACCAGATATGGCAGCAATATTCAATGGACGGACGAATGGTAGATTTATAAATGTGCAAGATGGATTCTGATGAGAAATATTGTCTGGCACGACCCAGTGAAACAAGCTTCGTAGTAGTAGACATAGTTAATTGATTCAATATAATCACTATATTTTATGCAGTAGAAAATGTGGGAGGAAGAAGGCGACAATAGTTGGTTTTCTGGGTGTTAACATCAGCCATGATGATGGACGGCCAAAATGCTTTTCTATTGTGATTAAAGGATAGCAGTTACATTTTAGAGGCGTTCAAATTTACAAGCATTCCTTTGCTTATAATCAGTTTTTTTATTCGTTTTATCCCAAGCAAGGTGGTAACACCACTGATGCGCAGGGGCTACATAAGAGAAAAGATTAGATAGGAGGAGATTAAAAAGAAAGACGAACCAGCTACAGGGGTGTGAGAGAAGAGAGCAAGAGAAAGATAGGAATACAGGTGTGATGACTGTTGCAAAGGTAGAGAGAAACGAAAAGATATACAGAGTGTCAAATGGTTAAGAGAGGGGTATTGACATTGCATTTAAATTCCTGGAGGTTGTAGCCGTCAGGAAAGCAAGAATATGGAAGATAGTTCTACAGGTGGGAAGTGCGAGAAAAGAAACTGTAGGGTAGAATAATTGGTTGCATTTGGTTGATCTAACTGTAAATGGGTGGGACCCTGTTGCCTGAATTTACAAACAAAAAATAGTAACATTAAGGACATAAATATAGAATTGAAGTATCTCAAAACTGTGTTGCGCATTCTTTGAAAAAGAACAAAATTCTAACTAACGTTACTGAAGAAAAGTTCGCATACGTATTTATAGTTTAGAATTTGTATATTTAGCGATAAAGACTGCTCAATATCAGAGATAGGGCATTTAAAAATAGTATGTACATAGGCGTTAGCACTGCGTTTTAGCTATCGATTTCACGCTTCAGTGGGGTGTTCTTGGTCTGAAGATCTCATTGAAGCAAGAAACTGGCAATCATTATGTATTATTGATTACTATTCTTTCTCTTTCTCTCCACACTAACGCACACACAAAAAATTAATATTTTATAGTGTTAACATATTTTACAATACACTTGTTCTTGTAAACTGTTAACGCTTCACATTAAATACACACACTATCTTAACACTATAATATATTAATTTTTTGCCTAAAAAGGCTTGAAAAATTCAACTTCACAGTATACATCGAAGAGCCGAGATTCAAAAGTAAGCAAGAAGTAATACCTAATTAAGTAATTTAAGAAAATATCTGAATTCAAGAAAATTTAGTTTGCTTTATTTTTTTTCTAAAGCATATTAGTCTCAATTTAATATCAACAATATATTTAAGATAGTTTTGTATGAATAGAATATGTATTCTTTGTGGGAAATCAGGTTTCAAGGGGTAGATTCACACTATTGAAAATCTCCCGATCAGTAGCCTTGCTGCCGGATGCTGTTTATTGTCATACCAAGGACGCCTGCAGAGAGGCAGTGAGTGTATTAACTCAATAATGTCCACCATTACAAAAAATATATCCCCGGACATTGCTGTGTTAAATAAACCTATAATTTGTAGCAAATTTTAATTTTGATAATTTATGGCTATGGTAAAATTATCTGTTTTCATGCAATAATAATTCGGTATTCAATGGCCGAACAGTATCAGTTATTGTCAGATGAAATATATAAAATCTTTTTATTAAGACAATTTGTCACGTAATTACTTTTCTCAAGTTCAATAAATGTTATAGCACTTCCTAATATTTAAGAACTTTCTTCTCAAAAGTTTTTTCTTTTCGAACGTTTTTATATGGTACTTTTGAAAGTTACCAAATTATTTACCCTTCAACTTACATGTAATATTTGTTTCTTGTTGTTGCTGATGTTAAAATACTTCATGTGATAAGGTTTTTGTTTGGTAAAAGTCTTTGTGATTTCATAGCACCAGTCTATAGGGTTTTAAGAAAGATCGTATTCTCCTTGTTTCTTATTGGTAGATTATTTTGTGAAGCGGCACGGTATATTTATGTCTGAGATTAATCTCTACTGATAAACGCGAAAAGTATAATGTAAGAAAAAACAAACAGATTAAGACACATTTTCCCTTTTACAGCAATGCACACTTATCTGCTGCTATCAGTCTTTCTAACTGGTGTAAGTTGTTCCTATTACAATACTAGCAGTATAGCCCGACGTTGCTCGGGTGTAATTGAAAGCTTTAAAACTAATCCATGGTCCTGGAGCTCAGACTCTTTGGACGTTGGCACGAAAGACTAAAAACCAATAGTTGTTTCCAGTTAAAGCGAAACCTTAGACTAAAAGAAAAAGGAATGGATGTAAGTCAAATTTTTATTTCCTGGTATCGATATCAAACTGAATTTTGAAGACTAAATAAGTCCTCTGATTAAATGGTATCATGGCTGAGACTAAGAACTACAATTATACCTACTTAGAGCCAAACCCAAAGCAAAAACTAAAATAAAGAGCTGAAAAAAATACAGACATACAGCCAGATAAACAGACACACACACTAACTTCTTACCTTATATATATATATATATATATATATAATCGATTTTCTGCACTATTGTAAGAACTGCAACCTTGAAACTGCTGAATATCGTTTCTTATGTCTTTGTCTATGAGTGTATCAAATTTGATCAAACAAAACCGGACCATTCCATCCATAACCCGATTTTTTCGATTATCAATTTTCGATATTTATCGGGGGTACCTCGACACAAAACCTAGCTAAGAACACTCACAGACGCTTATAGTACAACTGTGTAAATTTTCAAGAAAATCGGTTCAGCCGTTTCGGGGTCTATGGGTAACGGACACACACACACACACACACACACACACACACACACACACACACACACACACACACACACACACACGGACAAAATTCTATTTATAAATAAGTTTAGATATGATGATATACTTATTACAATTCCAGCTCTTCTTTTCTCATTCAGTCCGTGAGTTTTACGGTGGGTAAAGAAGAATAGGTGCATGTTCAGATAAAGGAGGTAAATATTTTTTACAATTGTAATATACAAAGAGGAAAAATGAATAAAGAAACGTCTAGCAAGGAGACAAATACGGTTGCAAACAAACAACTGAGAGAAAAGAAACGATAGGAAACTGTGGAGAGGTAAGCTATAATTGCTTATATCATGAAAAGAAAAACAAACACAAATATACGCATATACGCATATACACATACGCACGCAAGCACACATTGCACATATATAGACAATGTACTTACACAAAACTAATGATTATATACGGATGTGCTGTAGGTATAATGGTTAAAGACCCGCAATTAGAAATCAGTGAGCCTAATTCGAATACCAATCGAGTTCCTTACAATTCCATTCGCGCAGTTTAACCTTGGAAAAGAGATGAGTCCTACACTTCTCCATAGCTATAGGTTAAGTAATAGGATATATCTGTTATTTAGTCTTGGTTGGTAACCAGTTTAGGAGAAGGACAACGCTGAATTTAAACTGGTTGTGCAAGGGGCTCGGAAATCCATTCTAGGAAAAACCGACATGCAATGGAAATTTCAGCAGCATCGTCTAGCCATCTTTGGCTATGATGTCATACTTAAACAGTTGAAGTGTATGGGTCTTGAGAGGCAGAGAAAGAGAGAGAGAGAGAGTGTGTGTGTGATTGGAGAGAGAGGAGAATTTTATAGAAATTGTGTAATCATTTTTAAAACAGTTTTATTTTTTCTCGCGTTTATTTTTCAGAGATCGCCATTTTTGTTCACAATCACAAGAAATATAACGCAAACTTATTGCTATAATGCGAATATTTGGTGTCCACTGAGTAATACATCATCAAAAATTTTCACATTGAAAGAACTGGCACATCATCTCCAAGTCGGTTTACATGGAACGAATAAACTTCATCTTCTAAATTAGATTCTTGTGAAAGAAATCCAAATAAGTGACCTTTGGATTGGTAGCCGCTTTTTCTCATAAATCCTGGGGATTTACTTTAGGCGGAATCCATTGTCATCATGCGAATATGCGTACACTAATGTAGCTAAATTTTAACGAAATAATTCAATTTCTACGCTTTTAGGATCTTACTTCATTTTTGTTTTGTTCTAAATCATTTTTTATAAAGATTTTAACAACACGGATATATTATTGCCTTGTTATTGTCATACGTAAAACATGTTACTTGAGATAGAAATAAAACGTTTTCAGAAGGGCTTCCTATCTCGTGGTTGCAGTTGTAGATGGAAACAAATGAAATATGGTTTCAGAGGCATTCTGGCTCATAAATAAATTTTAACAGACGCAAGAGAAAAGAAAAATTAAGGCGGGAAAAATTATATTCGATTTCCTTCTGTAATGACAAATTCCTGCTGTTGCCAACGGGATGGTCATGTTTGAGAAATAGAAAAGAACAAACAGTAAAGAAATTGTAAAAAGAAGAGAAGAACAAAAAGCAACAACAAAAAACAAAAGAAAGAGTGATGGAAAGAAACAATAGATCAAGAAAAGAAAAAGTAGACGATAAAGGAGAAATAAAATGTTTTAAACAATCGAACAATGGATTATGTAGAAAGAAAGATGGAGGAGAAATTATAGAAATATTCAGAAAGCAGAAAAATAAAGGCATTCAGAAAGGAAATAAAAAAGAAAAAGAAGCTAAAATAGTGGAAATTTTCAGAACTTTAAGAAAAAGAAAGTTATAAAGTGATATTCAGAAAGTGAGAAAAAATCGAAACGATAAATAGTGGTGATATTTAAAGAGAAGTGAAAGAATAGCTCAACAGTAAGAGCAAGAGAAATATATTAAGAAGGATTGAAAGAGAAAAATTAAGGAAAAAGAGTGAAAAAGACAAAAGAAAGAGCAAATAAATAAGTTATATAGATACTTAGAAACTAAAACGTAAGAAGGAAAGAAAATGGAAAGAGGTAACGAGTATGCAGAAGATATATGAAGATACTAAACATAAAGAAAGACATAGAAAGAATACACATTTAGATTTCAAAGAAATTTCAAAAAGCAATGGATTCCAGAAAGGAATGGATACGGAAAAGAAAAGAGAGAAGGAAAAAAGAATGCATGATAAACCTTAAGAAAACAGAAAGAAAAAACCGAATTAAAGTATGAAAGAAAAAATATGAATACAGAAAAAAAGAGATAGGTTTCACATATATTCAAAAAGAAAGAAAATGGAGAAATGATATTCAGATGTTAACAAGAAAGAAAGAAAGAAAGAAAGAAAGAAAGAAAAATAGAAGAAGAGAAGTAGAGAAATACAGAGCGAGAGGAAAAGAAAAGAATAGAGACATTTAGACAAATAAATAAAAAAGAATAAAGAATAAAGATTAACAGAAAGAAAGAAAGAAAAAGAAAAACATTTTCAGAAAGAAAGGTGGAAATAGAGATATTCGGAAACAAAGAAAAATAGAAAGGAAGAAAACGAGAAATATATAAGTAGGAATACAGAAAGCATGACAAAGAAATGTATTTTACACAATATTTCTTTTTCAATGTAATCTACTTTCTTGCCAGTGCTCTCACTTCAACAGTAAATATGAATTAAATAGATCAAGCATCACAGTGAACATTTCAAATAAAAATTTAGCTAATAATTAGGTGTTAAGTTACAAACTCATTATCTCACTATCGTATAAACGTCAAAAATAAGAAAGTTAAGAAAAAATCAAAGCAAAAAATAGATAAAACTGGAAAGATAAGAATTATAGTCATAAATCAAGGAAGAAGCAAAAATTCTAAGAAATAGAGAAACAATAAGAATGCTAAGAAATCAAGAGAGCAGGAAAGAAAAAATCGTGAAAAAAGGACACTGAATTAACTTATTTAGTAGAAAGTAGGAAAAGGCGGAGTTAAAAAGAGAGAAAGAATGAATAAAAGAAAGAAGACAGTTGAAAAGCAAGAATATGCAGAAAGATAAAACAATAAAAAACTATAAGGAGATAATTAAGACAAAACGAAGAATTGAAAAGATTTAAATAAAAAAAAAAGGAAAATGAACAAAGAAGATTGAAAGAAAGAAAAGAATATGTTTCTATAAAAAAATAAAATATTTAGAATAATTCCATTAACAATAATAAAGGGCAAGAATAAATAAAAGAAAAAAAAAACTTTACAAACTCTGAAATATAACTTAAATAGTGTATATATATATATTCTGACGGGCAATACGGCTTCCGCTTTGCCAGATCCACAGCCGATTTGCTAACAACCGTAACGGAGTACATGCTCCAGGCCCTTGATGAGTCTGACGAGGCTCGCGTGGTTGCTCTGGACATCTCAAAGGCTTTTGACAGGGATTGGCACTCTGGCCTCCTATGCAAGCTACGGGGTTACGGTATTACCGGTCGCCTGCTTGACCTAATCCAATCTTTTTTAAATAACCGCAAAATGAAGGTCGTTTTGAATGGGCATGCCTCCTCATCCTACAGCACGAATGCTGGTGTTCCACAGGCTCTATCCTGGGCGCGACGCTCTTCCTTATCTTCATCAACCACCTCCCAGATGAGATCAGTTCCCAAGTAGGCATCTACGCAGACGACACCACAATATACTCCCGCACCAGTAAGAAACCCGTCGTGGCGGACAGACATAATCTCGCTGATGACATTGAACAGGATCTATATTCTGTGATTAATTGGGGCAAGAAGTGGCTTGTCAACTTCAATGCGTCTAAGACCAAGCTGTTGTCTGTCAACCATCACAGGCAACCTCTCCTGCCTCCCATTAGCATGGACCAAGCGATTCTCCCTGAGAGCAACACACTACGCCTCCTCGGCCTTACCCTCTTCTCAGACCTCAAATGGAACCACTATATTGATTCCATAGCTAAATCTACTGCTAAGAAGGTTGGGTCACTATGCCGATCCAGGATGTTTTTTTCCGCCTGAATCCATTCTGCATATATAGATGTCAACCATCCGTCCGTGCATGGAGTACTGCTGCCATTTATGGTCAGGCGCCGTTCTCCTCAGTGTTCTCGACAGGCTCCAAATGAGAGTCTGTAATGTGATAGGTACTGATCTGGCGGCTGGACTGCAGCCACTTCCCCACCGTCGAAATGTGGCCACCCTTTGTCTATTCTATAAATACTTTCATGGCTTCTGCTCGGACGAACTTAAGTCACTGATGCCTCCTCTACAGGTGTTTACTCGTGCAACCAGACTGGCATCTGGGTCCCACCCATTCACAGTCAGGTTAGACAAATACAGACGACAATTCTACTCCTGCAGCTTCCTCTCTCGCACTTCCCGCCTGTGGAACTCGCTCCCATATTCTTGATTTCCTGACGGCTACAAGCTCCAGAAATTTAAAAGCAATGTCAATACTCATCTATTAACCACTGGACTCTAGCTCTCCTCCCCTATATCCTTCCCTTTCTCCCCACCTATGTATCTGTTATCGCACTTGCATTCTCAGCGTTCTATTGCTCCTTTCTGACTAGTTTGTACTCCTCACTCTTTTCTAATGAAACATTTTACAGTTATGTAGCCCCCAGCTATCAGTGTCATTTCTGCCTTGCTCGGGGTGAATTGATTAATATATATATATATATATATATATATATATATATATATATATATATAAACTTATTTATAAATGGAACTTTGTCTATGTGTGTGTCTGTCTGTGTGTGTGTCTGTTACCTATAGACTCCGAAACGTCTGAACAGATTTTCTTGAAAATTTACACAGTTGTACTATAAGCGTCTGCCAATGTTATTAGGTTTTGTGTCAAGGTACCCCCGATAAATAACGATAATCGAAAAAGAGTGGTCCGATTTTAATCAAATTTGATACACTCATAGACAAAGACATAAGAAACGATATTCAGCAGTTTCAAGGTTGCAGTTCTTACAATAGTGCAGAAAATCGATTATATATATATATATATATATATATATAAAAGGCAAGATGTTTGTGTGTGTGTGTGTGTGTGTCTGTCTGTTTATCTGCCTGTATGTCTGTATTTTTTCAGCACTTTTATTTCAGTTTTTGCTTCGGGTTTGGCTCTAAGTAGCTATAATTGTAGTTCTTAGTCTCAGCCATGATACCATTTACTCAGAGGACTTATTTAGCTTTCAAAATTCAGTTTACGACGATAAAAACCTATTTGATATCGATACCAGGAAATCAAAATTTGACTTACATCCACTCATTTCTCTTTCAGTCTACGGTTTCGCTTTAACTGGAAACAACTATTGCTTTTTAGTCTTTCGTGTCAACGTCCAAACAGTCTGAACTCTAGTACCATGGATTAGTTTTAAAGCTTTCATTACACCCGAGCAACGCCAGGCTATACTGTTAGTATATATATATAATGGACTCTTCCGTCTGATTCGAGGTATGAGGATCTGACAGCCTAATTACTTCAGTTATGAAACCAAGATAAACCTCCAGAAGACCCACACAAGTGATTTGATTAAAGTGGTGAAGGCTTGTGCAGAACCATCTACACATTTCGGAACTATTGATACACTCAGTCGGTGCATATATCTGCCACAGATGAAGCAGAAAATAGATCTCTGACTTTCAATTATCCCACAACATGTTGCCACGACCTGCTGCGGTAGACTGGTTGCCAGCCTAGGCTATTTATATGTCCCGGAAAGGGATATATATATCATTCGAATTAAGCGGTTTTGACAAATGTAACCGGGTAGGACAATCTAGGAAGTAGCAGTAATGAATGGTACTCGTCGTAGCCGTATGAAGTATGCTGAGAAGTAGTCTTATGCAACAGCCGTAGACCTATATCCGTAGACGTATCCATAGTCTGTATTTATGGCTGTGACCAGACAATCATATTACTGTAAGAGTAGACCAAGGTGTATGCATATTCATTACATCACATATTGATTACATCAGCTATAGAACCTAATCTGTAATGTCATTTAACCCATGACTAGAGGGAAGGGACGGATTAATATCTTTCCAAATGGGCATTAGCGCGTAAATGAATGCTGAGCATTCGACTGGAATTCGAACTCAGCTCCCCGATTTCTCGTTCCGAGCCGATATCTACAGCATCACATCGCATACCCATCTATCTATCTATCTATCTATCTATCTATCTATCTATCTATCTATCTATCTATCTATCTATCTATCTATAATTTTGTGTGTGTGTGTGTGTGTGTGTGTGTGTGTGTGTGGTCGATATGTGAGTGAGATGACCTCTGTTTGTTATCGGCATGAAGCAGTGACCCCAGCGCGTGGTACTTTTGGAAAGTATCTAGGAGAACATACCACAAAATCTTTGAGTGAAATTGTGTAGAAGAAACTCTGTCAATGGTCATGCTTGTCACAAGTTATCGTGACCGAGAGTTTTAGCGCCCTAGCCTTGTTTCGACAGTTAATTTCGCCCCATAATGTCATCTCTCCTGTGAACTATAACTAAAGTACGCTTAGCATAGGCTACATTATGAACGACAGGTGTGATCTCTGAGTGTTGAATAAACATAAATATACCTGAGCAGGGGTCTGCAACAGAGATTGTCTACTAACTGCTGTCACTTTTCCAAGCAATAACAAGGGGTATCTTCCAAACCCGTTTTTTTGTAAATTTATCAGATTGATATATCACTTCTCTTTTACTTATATGTACCAACCATTTTAATTGTTGCTGCTCTTGAAAGTTTCCAAGTAATGTGTTTATTTCATCCAGTAAAACTCTTAATAATTCTGTAGCATCAGTCTGAAGGATCTGAAGAAAACTTTTTTCGTGATGGATTAATAAATTGCTTCACTAAAAGTAATTTTAAATTATTGATTTAAGAAAGTCATTGTATAGAGATGATATATTAGACATTTCTAAACAAATTCGACGCTATGAATTATATGCGCATGAGAGCTTACATTGATGAAATTATTTAAGAGAATGACTTGAGTTTTCAGGTTAATATCTTTGTTTTGTAGCATCTACGGTGTTGGACAAATGTATTTCTCATATAAACTATATTATGTTCACTTTCCTTATATCTCATATTTGTTATACCTGAGTTCTCCACCGGGGTAGTACTTGAGGTAAACAATAAAGTAATAAACGAATATATTAGTAACATGGCACACGCACACACACGCACACACACACACATACATATATATATATATATATATATACATTGTATATACGAAGAATGATTAAAATCTATCAGAATTGTTGCTATGGTAAGGGAGTTAAATTAATGGGGCACGGATCTTAAACTCATATACATGTTGTAACGTTTTATCTCAGTTCTGTTGTATATAACAGTTCTTGGAAGAAAAGTGTGTAGAGTGTGCTCGGATCATCACAACACAAATGTTCCAGCAGTAACACTGTCTTGTACGTTAGTTTCAGGCCAAGCACATCATTCCTCAGATTCGAAAATCCATATTCCCCAAATCTGAACCCTTGTGGCGTTTCTCATTCAAATCCTACTTGAAATGAACAAGATTTCAAAAAATTGAGGAAATTTAAGAGCATGCGACGAGGCAGCTATTCGCTGTCTCAAAATACGAGTTCCAGGAATACTTCTGTCAATGGAAACGTATCTGGGTAAATATGTGGCTTCAAAAAGGGACTAATTCGAAGGGGATTAAATGCCGAATTCATGTATTGTAATTTTATTTTAATAGTACCAGTTCCGATGTTCTTAATCTGACCTCCTATATATATATATATATATATATATATATATATATATATATATATATATAATTATTTACTTATATATAAATAGACGGAGTGTAGAGAAAAAAAAAATTCCCTATTCAGAGAGAAAAAGTAAGAGGAAGATAGAGAGAGGAGGAGAGAAAAAGACAAATACAAAAAATACAATTGAATCAAACAATTTTTATACTGTTAGTTTACCCAATACCAAAGTTAGGGGATTAATGTGTGGGATTGTTGTAAGGGAGCGGAAAGAAGAAAGTAAGAAGTGATTATTATGAGGATATTGAGGATAGATATTAATTAGACCTGGACTTAAAGAAATCAAAATTGGAGTTGTCAGAAAAGCATCCTGTCGGGTGTTTGTTCCACAAACTAACAATTCATGGGATGAAGCTATCTAACTTATCCTTGATCAAAGGAACATGTATAGAATCGATATCGGTAGAGCCTGGACTTAAAGAGACTAAGATTGTTATATTATAAAGAAGCATTTTCATGGGAATTCTTCCACAAAGTAAAAGTTCTGGGGGAAAAGATAACAATAGAATTTACTCCTTATAAAATGGTTATGGTATTGGTAATATTAACCATTTCCCTATAAATAAACTTTCAGCATCCATTGATCCAACAGACGGTACTCCTTTCAATAGAACTTTATTAAATTTTTCTCTTAAACTAATTTTTCAGGAAAATAAGTTTCTGAAGTGCAGTAGCTGTTATCGGTATTTTCTATATTGATGGTGGGGTTTTCCTTAGATTTCTTATTCTAAGTAATGTGGAAGATTAAAAACATATTAACTATGCAATTACGAGTGGGCTCGTACCGTAAATATTTATGTCGATATGCTGTCAAAATGACGGCAATATATAAAATGATGCACCAACTATTGAGTATCTACATTAAGACACAAGAAAAACAAACAAAAAATCCAATACCTTGAGCGTTACAGAAGAAATATATATATATATATATATATATATATATTCGTTATCCATATACAAGCCTGTTTTGCTGTTTCACAGCTCATCAGTGTGGCGAGACATCCACTTGTTGGAGTTGAAACTCGATCGATTTGATGTCAGTCGGAGTTGCTAACCCCTAAGCTATAGGCATATGGCATCAGAGAAATGTTAGCGTGTTATATATAAGCGGTGTATTACACATCCGTCACCGAAGGAACTCAATTCATTACTGAAGAGTAAAGCATAAATCGCAGAAATGGTAACTGTTTCTTTAATTTAATTTTCCTCTCTAGAGAGTTCAATTGTAATATATAATATATATATATATATATATATATATATATACTTCACTTTTCGACGACATAATTATTGCTAAAAATAAAATAATAAAACCACTGTTAAAAGCAAGAACTGGCAGTAAATTTTAATAACTGGTAGTAAAAAGAATTAACTGAGCCGACACTGCCTCGTTATTGTCACTCTTTATGAGCGTGATAGGAGGGATATATATATGCAAAAACCATGTGGGTTATGCAACATAATAATAGAAGGAAAACACTTCAAGTTCAAACCCACATTTGCATTCGAAAAAAAAAAATTTAAGCTGCCAATAACAGGAAATTGTACATCTCCCAACAATTACAGGAATGTAGTGGAGGTAAATTCTGAATAATTCTTATCTACTAAAATGCAGATTATGACACAATCATGAAGCAGGAAAATTATTTATAAAAAAATACAAGCCTTCACTCAACAAAACAACATGAAAAACTTAAGACACGCACACAGACACACAAAATTCAAACGCGAAAAAACAAAACAAAATAACAAGAAAAAACAACACCCCCCCCACACACTAAATTCAAATAGTATTCCAAAGACCACAAAAGAACAAAACAAAAAAACTAGATGACCCGTAGAGTAAAACTGAATCAAAATCGCTGAAAAAATTTTTGAAGTATAAAGACGAAATCAAAATTCGCAAATCAGTGAAAATTTTAAAAAAAGGTGATACAATAAACTTAACGTGAGGGTGTAAAATATCTCAACACGCACACACACATATGAACTCTTTTACTTGCTCAGCACTTGACTTATCTATTTATACACGATATCGTGGCCATCAGAAAAACAAACGGATCACGATATGTGAAGTCACAACTTTATTCGCTTAAAGAGAGTCAACTTTAGACTCGAAACACGTGTAGCGACACAAATATCAATATGGAAATGTAATATATCATACATAAAGCAAGTAGTATCAATAATAATAGCAACAATAAATCTACATTTTAAACAAAACTTTCACGGCTTCTCGCACTTTTCTTATATATATATATATATATATATATATATATATATATATATATATATATATATAATAAAATAAAATAAATTTCGATGTTCAAAACTGTTGAATGATCATTTCAACATGAAATCCCTGACAGAGATTTCACATCTCATCGGCAACTACCACATTTCAAAATGAATTAAAAAAGAAATAAAAAATGAAGGTTAAGAATTAATTTACGTTACAAAAAAATTCGTTTAGCAATCAACGTCTATTTTTAGATTTTGGACAATTTTACTTTTAGATAGAGTTGTAAGGGAAAAAATTGGAAAATTTGGTTTTGTCTAGCTTTACAAAGGCAAAGGGCTTAAAGGATGAAATAGGAAGTCGTGTTCAATTGAGAATTGGGTTAAACAAAACAGAAGGAAAAGGAGAGAAGGGCTAAGAAGGATAAAGAAAAATAAAATAAAAAAATAAAAAAATCCATATTTTAGAGACGCTCGATACGTGTCAAACAAAACTATATATATATATATATATATATATATATATAGGTAGGACACGTAACTATATATATATATATAGGTAGGACACGTAACTATATATATATATATATATATATATATATATAGGTAGGACACGTAACTCAACGAGAAAATGATCACTATTATAAGAACATTATATATATATATATATATATATATATATATAATGTTCTTATAATAGTGATCATTTTCTCGTTGAGTTACGTGTCCTACCCATTTTAGTTGTATTTCCCAGGTGATGCAGTTTCTCTTATTTGGTACAATGCTTTGTTTGTGATCTTGTAGCGCCAGTACACTGAACATGAAGAGAATTTGGATAAGTTGCGACAGTGAATAGAATTATTTAATAAAGTAAAATAATATTTACTACTGGAAAAACTTGATGACGAAAAACTTAGCAAGCGATACACACCTGACTACCAAAGAGAACAACGATGTCTGGCAGTTGTTAATAAAAGTAATGATGCTAAAATAAAACAAACGCTGCAATGAAGTGCATTATGAAAATTGCTGACGCACCTACGGTTGAGTCAAATACGCTTCTAAGAAGGTGGGTTCCCTGTGCAGTGTCAGGAAGTTTCTCCCGGTTGAAACAATCCTGCACATATACAAATCTACCATCCGCCCGTGCATTGAATACTGCTGCCATATCTGGTCGGGTGCTCCTGCTATTCACCTAGGGATCCTTGACAGACAAACTTCAACGGAGAATCTGTAATATAATCGATCACGACTTGGCAGCTAGGATACAATCACTTTCTCACCTGTGTCTCTTCTACAAGTACTTTCATGTCTTCTGCTCCGACGAACGTAGCTCACTGATGCCTCTTATTTACTTGAGCCACAAGATTAGCTATTAGATCCCACCTTATTACTGTGAAACCAATAAGATGTAAACGCGAATTCTACTTCATCAGTTTCTTTTACCCCACTTCCTGCCTATGGAGTTCCCCTCCATTTACTTGCTTCCTCGACAACTACAATCTCCAAGAATTTAAATGTAAAGTCAATTGTCATCTCCTATCTCACTAACTTGCATCCTATCTCTCATCTCATTTCTGCAGTATTCTCTTCCCTCTTCTACCCGCTTTCTGACACACCCTGTATTCTGGCACTCATTGTCATAACTTTTCTTATGTAACCTCCTGCACAACACTGGCAGTGTAATGCCTTGCTTGGGGATGTACGAGTATAAAATAACTGTAAAAATAACTGAAAATGAAACCAAGTAAAGAAATGAACGTGGGGAATATTAAATAAACACAGAATAAAACAAGCGAATGATATCATCAGTTAATATTGCGATTACTAGAAAATATATTAGGGAAACAAGAGACCGTCCTTAAAGAGTAGAGAAAAGAATCTACTTGTTCTTAGCAGATAAAATTGTTACACGGGAGTTAATTAAGTCCTTTTATTTCATAAAATGAATTATCCATTTACAGTATAGAAAGAACGCTAATGATAAAACGTTGCTTTGTTTTAAATGCATGTGAAGAAGAAAAGAATAGCATGAAGTTTTAACTTTTCTTGTTTGCTCAGGTTAAAAAAGTAGTCAGTACTTGAAAATGTAACGTTAAAGCATATAAGAAGATTTCGGTATAAACAAAGACTAGTGATCTGAACTGCTATGTCATATCTGCTCTCTTCCATGGCATTAAAGGATGGAAAAATTACGTACAGATTAAAAAGAGACTCGAAGCGACATTTGATGTGGTTTTAAAGAAGGATATTGACAATAACAAAGTGTTGGCAACGAGGAAGTTATAAAAAAAATTGAAACTAATATTTTAAAGCAGAAAGATAAGGTTGAATTTTTAGGACACACTGTAAAGAGAGTTTAGAGAATTTACTACTCACAGGATACAGTGAAGGTACGACGGGCAGAAGGAAACAATGGTCAACTTAATCAATGGGTTTATGCAAATGAATGGCAGGGCAAAATGAAAAGAAAGGCTAAACAGTCAAATCAAGATAGAAGATATATGAAGTCGACGTTTTAAAGAGACACAACACATTTCACATATGAAGAAAAACTCGAAGCGATAGAAATGTTGTTCTACAGAAGAATTCTGAGAGTGTCATTGACAGAGAATGGATATAACGAGTTCTAAAGAAAACAAGAACTAGAAGGACACTTATACTTAAATGCAAAAAAAGAAAGAATATCTGGGATACATTATAAGGAGAGAGGGCTTGGGAAATTTAAAACTCACAATACATTGTGAAAGCAGGAGGAGAAGAAGGAAATAGCGAGTAACCTAATAAGTTTGTAGGAATGGATGGTAGACTGAAATCATAATAACGATTCAAAGCCATTATCAATTACACAATCCACACATCCAAACTTGCAGAACCTGATATTCCCAAGCAGTTACCCACCAAGCTACTGACCAGGCTCATTGTTTCTTAACGTTGGCAATTATACAGCAATCGGTGTTTTAACGTGATGTTGTCGTAAAATGGGAGCAAAGAGGAATAGAGTCAATCGTCAATTAAAGAAACAAAGTACACAACTTTGTGGAGAATTACGATTGCTAAAGGTTCACTGTATATAACAGAAGATGATAATAATACATGGGTGCATATAGACAATTATGGCTCTCCTTAACTTCCTGGCGTTTGTTGCTTTTAGTAATTTCTAAACCTTTACTACCCCTTTTTCTCTCTGTTCTACTATTCATGCATATACTTTTTTTAAGTAGGTTATTTGCTGTTTCCTTTTGCTTCTTATGTCTTAAATATCTTCTGTGATTTCAAATTTCTCCAGTTTATCTTTCTTATTATCTCCTCTGGGGAATTATAAAGTAAATCACGAATCCCGTAATCCTTCGGATTGGAATGGTAGCTGGACAGCTACAGTAGTGTTTCATGGGCAAGTAAGCCTGGTGAAACCCAACCTTCTGCGCAAATTTATTGTTCAGTAAGTTAATATTGAAAACAAATACGCAGTTATCGGAGCAGTTATCGGAGCAAAAAGTGGAATTATTTCAAAATTTGGCCTCGTATACTTTATTTACTTTCTCAAAAATACCACTAAGAAAGAAGAACCCATCTAGTCTATTATATATGGTTATACAACAACGTAAACTTTGATATTAATAATTGTAGGAGAAAGACTCTCACTGTAAAGAAGTTGAAACTCCATATTCTCAAAAAAAGTCATAGCAAATCATAAATAATAAGGCAAAGAAATCTGTGGAGAGATATAATCGAGTTCGCCTAAAAGGGTCATGGTCTTTAAAGATAAATATGAAAAGAAAAAACAATCTTGATTTGGGGCGGATGAGTGTTTTTCAGGCGTCATGTTTGGAGTGCAGTTAAAAAGAAAAAGTGTTTCGTATAATTTCTAAGCAGGCAAGGTATCTGAGCTTAGAATATTGGCGCAACATCATCATAATTCTCCTTTGGCCTTGCTCCGTACAAAACTTAATCAATAGCAATCTCAATAATAATAAAATTTTTGAAGAAATTGATTTCCTTTTGGGCAATCTATCAAGTTGTACTTGTCTGTGAATAGAGCAGCTCTGTCGTAAAATCCAACTGCAATATTCTTCCGGGAAACGGTGTTGCCCAGTGAAATCGAAAACTATCGATCACCGATCCAATTTAATGAAAAGCCTTTACTAAGCCTACTCCCATCCATTCCCAGTGACTCAACGTGTAACCGGACCCTCGTAAAGTATTTTTCAATTGAAACTGCATCTTGCCTTGGCATGTTGTAATGCGTATAGCTACGGGGTCATGTTGATTGCAGAATTAGCATGGGAAAAATTATATATTTTTTTTAAAGAAGCCGATTGGTCGACCACATATCACTGGTACTCACTCGATGCATGACTAATGTCATAAAATTAGAGAGAAAGTGTGTTTTTCAATAAGCGAGATTGAGAATTGTTTTGTGATGGGGTAGATTGATGAGGACAGGGAAGGAAAATGGATTAGAATTTGTTCTGAGGGATTATAAGACGAGATGAATTATTGTTGTTCATATTTTGAGATGTTTTTGGACGAGTGTAAGAAGAGAGATAATGATTATATATATATATATATATATATATATAATTTCTTTTTTTCATATTTTGACATTCAAGTATAAATTCAATTATCTTCAAATTCATTTTAGTATCGAATTAAAGCAGAGAGAGAGAGAGAGAGAGAGAGAGAGAGAGAGAGAGAGAGAGAGAATAGAAAAGCAGTTATGCAAATTATAAAAATGAAGACAGCAAAGTTGAAAAAATTTATGATAATAACAAAAAAAAAAAGAAAAAAAATAGAAAATTGCGTAAATTAACGTGGACGAGACACGAAATGTTATGGGTCATTTAATTACGTGCATGAATAAAAAATAGATGAAGCATTCATATTTTCACTTTTTAAAAATTAAAGAAAAAAGTAATATCATTTTCAGATCAAAATTAATTTTAAAAAACTCAAAGCACGAATAAGCAAAATTATCAATTGAAGCTGATAAAATCTCTTTCTACGTTTATCTGATATTGAGTTTCGTTTCAGATTTGAAATTTTGCTAACTGACATACTAAGGAAAATGCCTACTATCCATTCTACACTTTCGTTTGAAAATAAAACAAACAGCTGATAAGGCACATGATTTGTTCCATAACTAGTGGCGGAATAGGTCCAAGAATATTGGTTACCGGGAGACAATGTTGGTCAACCTACAAGTACAAGGCTATCATTTAATTATCATGACGGATTTTCAAAAATACACATGACATATTTTGTGGAAAATATATGTATTTCTTTAGGCCGTTTTATACATTGTGTGGAAGAAGTGCTAACTGACGCACAAATGAGTGCATCACCTCTCGGGAAAGCAATGGAGTGGCGTCATTGATCCTGTCTAATGCAGGTGATTTGCGCATACACAACAGTCATAGCCCGAGCACTGGTGAAGAAACATGGCGGTAGCTCTGACAGCAAACGCAACAAGTAGCCGAATACACAAACCTTTAACGATAATGCTGGATGATGAGGCTCTGAAAGCGCCCATAGAGAACGACATCAGGTAAACCTGTTATTAGCCTTTCGAACGTTTCCATATTTCACTTTACCTGCTTCTCATAAGAAAAATGTACAAGTTGATCAAATAGGTACCACACACTTTGTCGGAAGCCAACAAGCAACAACGTGTTTCTTGTTGCTTTTTCGACACCGCAACTTACCCATATTTGATCGCATGTTCATCAGTGATGAAATGTAAGTCCACTATGACACTCTCAAGTGTGTCAGACATTGGTTGTCTCTATGTGACTCTATGCCTCACACCACAAAACCACCTCTACGGCCGTGAAAGATAGTGCTCTTTATCTGGCAAACTAGTCGATAGTAGGACATTATGAGTTGCTACAAACCGACCAAATCATCACCGTATACTTGTACTCGCAACGTGTGCAGCAGGCACTGAAGCAGAATAAGCCATGGTGAACTGTTCGTGCATGACAATGCGATGCCTCAAATTTTGAGGTTAGCTAGAAATATTTTATTGTAACTTGGGTGAGAGACCATTTTGCCATCCACATACCTCCCCGGACTTTGTATCAACAGAGTACCACCTCTTCCATTCGATAGACAACCACTTTATTAGAGATTTTTGTGAAAAAGGCAGACTTAAGGCACGTACTACATCTAAGACCGCCATGTTTAATGTTATGGCATTGTGGATTGTGAATGCCGATGGGAATTTATTTGAAATCTAACGATATGTTAGATTTTTACGTATACCTTTTTTGTGATAAATAAAGTACAGCAAGAACGTTTTTGGTTACCCTGTAATTACAGTCTTCATGTACTCTACTTATTATTGGCAGTCGATAGCAAATGTAAATACAGAGTATTGTAATTGATATATTCATTTTTTTTAATTTTAAGTAATTGGTTGATATTTCTAAACAGTTTACTCCCAAATTTACGCATTGAATTAAAGTTCAAAAGCACAATAGAACATTGCATGCAGTCCACTAAATTATGTGCAATTGTTTTTTTTTCTTTACATGATGCTGGGAATCTGACAATTGTTTCTGAATTCAATTCTTCTGTTAATTTATTTTGAATAGATAACAACATGATTCGACACTCACCTCGGCAGTGAATGTCTTAACCATGTCTTTATGATCTTTACTTTTGAAAATGTCCTCTCACTTTGGGCTTGAGTAACTGTCAGTCTGCAGCTGACTTCATAAACTTGTCATATATATTTATTAACAAAACAATTGTCTGTGTTTGCTTCTTTAATTCATTTTTTATTTGATATATGGTTTAATTTAATCAGAGACCTCCTCACCATTTGGTAGGCAGGCACCATGTCTAGTCAGCCAGTACGGTATAAAAAATCCATCAGCATTTTTCACTCTCAGCTTTAATAGATTTTGAAACCGTTTCAACGGCTTTGTGGGTGAAGAAATATGTTCAGCGCAACAGCGTCTTTCTCGCATTTGACAAGTTTCTATTTTCTTGGAAAATATTCAGACGGGCAACATTATATAATTCTACAAGTTCAGACATGTTCAGAATTATAGCATACAACAATTCTGCTTGTTCCTTCCATAGTTAGTTAGTTACTTACTTAGTTAGGTACTTAGTTAGTTACTTAGTTACGGCACTGAAGAAAGATAACACACTTACTCTCTACACGAGCTTTTCCTTCCCCTCTATCTTTTTATAAATGCTACTCTCCTCAGCATTTCTCTCACCTTTGACAAACAAAAGAGTAGTAATGAGTTAAAGAGTAGGAGGAGAGAGCATATAGCATTACCGTAGCAGTAGCAGCTTAAGCCGGTGGTTGTAGCAATAATTGTGTGTGTGTATATCTGTGTGTGCTGTGTGTGCTGTGTAATATAGTGAAAATAGGTAAGTTTTTTCTTGTATCCCGCAACCTAATAACAAAATTTCTTGCCTCTACACCCTTGGCCATTACCCAGTTGGTCTTTTTTATTTAGAATGGACACAGGAGCCATGCTTTTTCAGTAATAAAAAAAATGTTCTCTTTCAAAATCTCCCACAAAATAGCGTACGTCGTTTCGGTTATGGTCTGTGCATACACCGCTTAATATAAATAAAGACTACAGTAATTTAGTTTCTATGGACATCACTGTTATATATATTTTAATAAAAATACACTGTGTCTTATCGTCATTTTACTATTCAATACCTTTATGTTTGAAGACGTTATTATAATTTTTAGTATGACAAAGTAAAATTATCCTTCCGTGTAAATTCCACGTGTTCCGCTAGTAAATATTAAAACAACAACATTACATAGTTCTACCAGTTCAGACTTTTACAAACATTTTTGAATACAAAATTAGAAGACATTTTCAGTTTTCTAAAATAAAAAAGAATAAAAACAAAAAAATTCATTAAAATCTGACTAAATCAAGTTTCTCACTATAACAGAACATTAAAAAAGAAATACCGTAAAACCTCACCTTTTTGGCATTGAATACCCCACAAAGGTTGATATTCCGTTAAACAAAACTCAAACTCAAACTCCTCTTTTTACGTTTGTATAACAAGCTGATCCACAAAACTCTCTTATTTTAACATCATTTGAGCTTTGTATTAAGTGAACATTATATAAAAAACTCTACTTGCTTTTTATTAATAATATGTAAGGTATAATACATGAGTAATTAAATTAGCTAGACTGTGTCCAGCCATTCTGAAAAAAAAAAAAGATTTTAACTCAAAAATGAAAAAAAAAAAGGTTCTTAATCCATTTCGTAAATCTCCGAAACTTTCCGTAAAATTACATTTGTTTGCATCAAAATACACTTTCAGAGAAGAGATGAATATTTACGGGAAATCAAAAACTTGTGTTAACAAGGCTTGATTCGCCTTTGTTTACTTTGAAATGATTCGTAGTCAAGCGGTCTAAGACGCACGAGATCAATTGATGGTTTTCCCCTATGTTGTTCGGTCCAGCCGAATGATACATATTTTACTCACAAAATTTCTCTAAAATATTCAGTCCGTTAGAGTTATATATATATACTGCTAATTAAAACATAGTATTTACTTAAATATGAGTATCTATTAAAAATAATGTTCAAACAAATTATATCTATCTATCTATCTATCTATCTATCTATCTATCTATCTATCTATCTATCTATATAGAGAGAGAGGGCGATTGATAAATTGTCACCTAAGTTACGCAAAAATAAACGTAACACTGACATTTCATTCTAACAGATATATTTACCAGAATTACACAAAAATATTTTTAAATACTAAAAAGTAAATTGCCATTGGTTTCAACCAGGGTTTCCAGGCAACTTTGGAATCTCCTGCAATTCTTCCGGACGGTGTCCAGGTGAATACTGCCATAATCCTTGCTTCAGTTCGTCTTTTGTGTTACAATGAGTTTTGTTGGTCTCTAGCTCAACTTTTCTCCAGACATAATAGTAAAGGAGTTTGTAGTTTGAGGAGTTAAGCAGCTACATGCAAAGGATGTTTTGGCTGCAGAAATTGTCTGACAGCCATAGTTAAGATTTCTTGCTTGTGTGGCATAATGCAGAATCCTATTTGCCTGTAATATGATTTCCAGCAGCCATACTCTTGATCCTGAGCAATAGTACGCAGTCAAAGCCTTTCTGTAGAGCTCCTGTGGAAGGATGAATAGTTGATGTGCTAAGCGCTGCTTAGATGTGGCACAAGACCAAAGGTGTGGTGTACCCATTGTGGATCGCCTCACTACTGAGTTGTAATAGGGTCTAGCGAGACAACTATGCTAACCATTACACCACGTCGGAGTGCCCCTGTGGGAAGATGAATACAGGCATAACGTTGCCATCACTAGTGATCACTCCAAAAACAATAGTTTACACTGGATATATCATTCAGCTCTTTCTGAATCCTCTGCATTGATCTAAGATTAACATCAAAACAGTCTAAAATGTTCATGTTAGTGTTTCCGGTGCGAATGCCAAGCAGTACAAAAACCGTTTCTAAATTTTTTGGTGAACTGAATTGCGTCCTTGTGATCATTTTCTAACTGATGGTGCCCAACCGACCCTACTACACTGTGAATGCACGAAATTTAAAATACAGGGTGTTCACAAAGTTAGGGTGCACTTTAAAATTTTATAACATTATTTGTATTTACGACAGAAATAATTTGTACAAAGGATTAGAAAGAAGGAAATCAATATTTTTCAAGGTTGTATTGAAATTTTATTTATGTTTCCACATGTCCTCCATCATTAGCAAAACAAAGAGCAATACGATATTGCAGTTTCACGGAAGACATTTGCCAACTGATTTACAGTAATGCCTGAAATCACATTAGTTATTTTAGCTTTCAATCTTCTAATGACCTAGGTTTGGTTGCATACACAATTGTTTTCACATGTCCCCATAAAAATGTAATAGAATAAAGTGTGGCGAACGTGTAAGCCAATAAAATGGTTCAGCCCTTGCGATCTACTCTTTACTTATCTAAAAATTGTTGCAAATTTTGTGGCAAAGATTTATTCAAGAACTATACTAAAAATGTATACATTAAACTTTATAACATTTTTTACAGATTATTTCTATCCCAAATACAAATAAAGTTATATATTTTTAAAGTGCACACGGACTTTATGGACACCCTGTATAAAATGGTGACAACTTACCAATAGTACCCTCTATTCTGGCTTATGTTGTAACACCGATTATAACAATCTTTTATATATACGTTACTTATAGCAAGATGTTTGTTCATTGTGTCCACTCAGCCTTCTGTATCATCTCTCGTCTGTCATTTTATATCTGGCTATTAGAGAGTACGCAGGGATAAGTGGATTCCTGTCGTTCAAACAGAATCCGATGGCGTTTCACCTATTTTATTTTACTTAAATAATATTCAACCTCACATCATACCTTTCTTTTTTTCTTTCTTTGTATCTTTCTGTGCATGCGTAAGAGTGCATGTTTGCGTGTGTGTATACGGACTAATGTTAAATGTGCCTCTTTTATTTTGGGCTTTAAGCAAAAGATTTTATGTATTTTTTATTAAATGAAAGAATATTCGAATCATTTCATACTTTATTCTATACGATTGATAAATATTCATTTTGAATTTAAAATAAATTGGCTGTTAGTTTGGACCTGAAAGGGTTTTGAATTCTTAACGACATTTTTTTTTTGGATGAACTTCAGCAGAAATTCCAGTACTGCGTTCTGGCAAGATACTGATCCTAAAACATTTAACATTCTTTTGTTATCGTTCTCCTTGCAAATACCATCTCCAGCCACCCGCATTTTACGAGCTGTCGATCCGGTTGGGTCTTCTCAATATATTTTCCCATCCATCATTTACTGAACAAAAGCGGGGAAAAATAGCAAATGACAAAAAAGAAATTTTGAATTCTTTTTATTCTTTTGTGAAAAAAAAACAAACAAAATGAAAAAAAAAAAGCAAATAAAAAAGAATTGCAATAAAGTAAAAATATCTTTCCACCAACCACATATTAGGGAAGAGCTGCTCAAAAGAATTGATACCAGTCCAAAATATTCCCCTGTTGACTTTTTATGTTTTGTTTCACTGACAAAGATTAAGAGTCTTTTCGAATTACATAATGGAAAGAAAATGATAGATTTTTTAAATTTTTTTCTTTTATTTCAGAATAAATGATCTTTGGTCTAATATTTGAAAATAACAACTCACGAACACCAATTTCAATATTTCTGATAAATAAAAAAGTTAATCTTACTTTTTATTTTCAGTGTCTGTAACAAGTAAGAAGTATCCATGTTTTAAAATCAAATTGATAAAATACGATCATGTAAATAAATACTAGTTTCTCAGTTAGTACCATTCTTTTTTTTTACCTGTAATATGAGATTGCATCGAAAGGTTCTCATGCTAGAATCATAGGATATCCTGGCTGAAAAGTGGATTGTTAAGTAAGGTTAAAAATACTTGTTTGTTCTTGAAAAGATGAATTTGCTAGATGGTAAAGAAAGTAATCTGATCCCAACTGTCAAAAATTTTGAAACAATCGTAATTTGTCCCAAAGAACAACGACCTTTTCCAGAGCGTTAAGCGTTACTGAACTTGAGAAACCTATTTTCCTAAAAAGTTGTAGAATTTTATAAATCTCAACCGAAATTAGAAACGACTGCTCAATCAAGAAATGCCAAATGTCTCCTCGTAAAAAGAAAGTTATTATTACTACTACCATTAGCATTAAATGAGATTTACATGCCATGGACATTAATGATATCTAAATTTGCACAGTGATAGAAAAATACGTTTACTAGAATGAACTCTTTCTTTATATTACTATAGTATTCTGCATATTTCCTTATACTACTCATACCATTGCAATTAGTATAAGCAATCTTGGCGTGTGTAAAAGACCAATACATTCTCTATCTCTTTCCAAGTACCCTGTGCACAAAAAACTAACGACATTGAAAAATAATTTATTGAAATATTACATTTTATAATATAAAGTTGTAATAATTTGGTCGTCATTTCATTTGTTAAAAGTCAAGTAGTTTGTAATATTTATCGTATCTATCCATGTTTAATGTAAGAGATATATAGAGTGTTGAGTTTTGATAGTTTTGGGTGACAAGACTGTTGCTTGTTCAGTAGTTTTACTGATAAAAGATACTTTGGCAACCATTTTTTTAATGCTAGATATTGTAGTGGAAGATAGAGCATTGATAATTTAGTGAAAAGAATTTGTCACTTTAATTGAGCAGATTCATGCCGACTTCGAAGTCTCCTGAGGTCCTCATTATAATGTCTCCACTCGTCAGTTCTTGTTTTTATCTGTTATGTCCCGGTTCTCAATTTTATTTATAATGATGGTGTAATTTGATATTTTCTGTGTGCGGTCTCGCTTGTTATTGGTTGATTTTCTTTTAATTTTCATTTACTTTTAATTGTGCGGTGTTTGATTTCTTTTTAATGTTACATTTTTTTGCTTTTAATGTACACATGAGTTAGTGCTCGCATAATTGTTTTGTATTGAATAGATGTCCACGTAATTGTTTTTTGTTTGTTCGTTTGTTCTTGTTGTTTAGGCAACTGTTTATATTGGTTCGATCTTTTCTACCATGTTGGTGTGTTTGACTGCTTAAGGGTTTTTTATTTTATAGTTGGGTGTTTGTGCTTTTGTGCATATTTGTGTTTTTGAACATTATGTGTGTGTGTTTATTTTTGTTTGGTAGATATATTTTTTCTGTTTTTTCCGGATTGAATGTTTGTACGTTTACGTTTGTACTGTTATTTCTTGTAATTTGTGTAGCAAAGTAAATACTTGTTCGTATGTCTACATTTCTCATTATCTCGTTTCTTTTATTTAACATTTATTTTAGTTTTTAAAGATGATTGTTGCTAGTTTCTCTCCTAGGCTTAATTTACAGTTTTTGCTATTGCTGCTGTGTGGTGGGTGCTCTTTTTTATATTTTCCATTTAACTTGTATAATGTTGTTATATTTCTGGCTCCATATATATTTTGATAGCTTTCTGTTGTTTTTGTATTTTTCTGTAGTGAGTGATGTTTTGTAATTATTTAATATTTCTTTAAAGAATGTTTTTGCTGCTCCTATGTAAGTCTTCTCGTTTTTTTGTCACAGTAGCTTTGTATATTATGTTGTTGATTATGCATTTATTATTAAGGATACATTTGTCTTTTTTTTTGTTAGTTACATTTGTTTGTATTGGTTGTTAGCTTGTGGTATTGTTAATGATTTTATTCCTTCTTGTGTTTGGTCATAATTTTTCTCCATGCTTTCCATGCAGCTGTAAGATATATATATATATATATATATATATATATATATATATATATAACTGTAAATTTAAACACGTCTCGAAAAACCCACCGAGTATAAACGTATAAACGCGGATGGGAAAAATGGAAATAAAAAAGAAACGAAATAAGCATTTGAACATTAGTCAAAGTACTAGTCGAAAGAAAAAAAATCCGAGACTAGTAACCTAACACGTAAAGCGCTCAATACACAAGTAGAGCAAACAAGTAAGTAGCTAACCTAAAGAGCCAACGAACCTACCAAAGTTTCGCCACATTGGATCTTCAGGGATATATATATATATATATATATATATATATATATATGCTAAAGAAAAATAAACTTGCCATAACACCTTAGACAAAAAGAACACCCGATCAAGAATCAAAGAAAAAGAAATGAAGAAAGAGCAAAAGACAAATACATACTTATTCAGTAAAGTGCTGAAATGCAAGATTATCTAGACAGAGCAAAACAAAATGCTTTACAACGTCAACCTTTAACAGAAATAGCCTAAGAAGTTGCTTTAATCTCACAACCACGCTTTTCTTCCCACGACTAGAACGTAAACCTAATTTATATAAGTTTTATTACAGACGAGAGCAAAAGCTACCGAGATTCTGCCTTTTAGTTAATTCTTTTCAATTTCTGTATTTTTTATGGACATAAAGTCTGTAAAAACTGTTCAAATATTCTGTATATCCGAGACTCTTCAACTATTCTATAATCAGTTTTTTTTAAAAGATTATAACTAAATATGCAGATTTTTATATATCGGTATTTGTAGCGCTTTGTGGTGCAGTGGATATCGGCTCGGAACGAGAAATCGGAGAGCAGAGTTCGAATTCCAGTTGAATTTGTTGCAATCACTTATGCACAAATACCCTTGGGAAAGATATTAACCAGTTTCGTTTTCATCTAGCTGTTGGTTAATAACAGAACTGATTGAGATCTATAATCTTGACTGACGACCAGTCTCCCGCAGAAACTAATGGCGGGAAATTCTTCTGTCCAGTTAGTCATGTTTCTTTCGAGACAAGCATGTATCACACATGGCACTTAACTGACTGATCTATGTTAATGTTTTTTACAAAAACATTCTGCGAGTTGTGGCTGTATTCATAGATGATATTATTGAGTGTTAGCTTTTAACTTTTTATTCTTAATGCTTTCATTAGGCGATTTTCTTGTGGATAAGATTATTATAGATGCATTTTCTTTAAGTATGTTGCGAACGGAGGTAGGTTTTCGTGTGTGTTTAAATATGTTCTAATTGGGATATGATCTGAGAGATGTAACGTGAGTCTTCTTGATAAGCATGTACTGTTACATCGAATAAAATTATTAATGAATATGATTTGATCAGGAACGTAAAGAGCGTATGAAATTTTAAAGTTTGCGTGCTGGGTGTATTTTAGTTGTCTGTGTTTATAAAATAAATAAGCATAAAGTATTCGAGTTTAGACTACAAACGCTTTATTTTCTTTTTTCATAAGGTAATCAAAAAGTAATTGCTGCTTTCTTACGTGGAAAGAAGTGATCACTGATAAGAAAATGTGTGTATTACGTTCTGGAAAAGCAGTGGGGGTAAAGATGGTATTTATCGTAATCAATGCAGTCATAGCTCGAGCAGTAGCAAGGAAATATGGCTGCATCGAAGCATCTCGTTCAGTATTGTCGTCTTTAAGATACTGAGGCAGAATTGTCGACAGGCGTATTAAGACGCCGAATACATAAAAGCCATTGTGGATAACGATGTGACTCAACGAGCTGTCAAGATCGTTTCCAGACGTTCAGGTATCTTTGTAATGAATCCTTAAGTAGCTGACTATCAGTTTATAGATTATGAAGCTTTGAAGGCGGCCTTAGCAAAACCTGTAGTGATCTTGTCGAACACTTCCAGGATTCCAATAAAACCTTCAGACTTCACCCGCACTGGCTCACAAGTAGATGAAGTGGATACCACATACACTGTCGGAAGCCAACAAGCAACAAAGAATGACAGATTTCTCGTTGCATTCTCGTTGCCTCATGCTCATATTTACCCAGTTGCTCACCCGTGACAAAAAGTGGCTCATATATAACATTCCAAAGCGTTCCAGATATTTGTTGTCACAATAGAATTCTGTGTATCACACCAGACGACCATCTCTGCGCACACGCAAGATCGTGCTCTGTAGTTGATGAACTAGTCATCAAATGGTGCACTATGAGTTGTTACTAACGGAACCAACCAGCACTGCGGACCTGTTTTTTAAGCCGTTGAAACGTGTGCAACATACAGTGAAGCAAAAGGAGCCAGCATTGGTTAATCGCATATCTATATTCTTCCACGATAATGCTGCAAATGATGCGAACTTGAATCACGAACTCGAAAACATCTTTGCATCAAATACATTTGATTTTCACCGCCAGAACTTTGCACATCTAGATGCAAATGATTCTGGATGCCGACGAAGAATACTTTGAGGACTAAACTTATCTCAAATTGGCTGTATACCTTTTTAAAAAATAATAAATACCAAACGGCGTAGATCTTGTATATGAACTTCTTTGAAATAACTTTCTCAATGTCCCTTAGTTATGGCAAGCATACGTGTCGTAATAATGGTCGAAGTAAAGTCAGGTTTGTGCAGAGTGGGGAAGACCAAGAAAAAGTTGATTTAATTTTTAGGTTGAGGGTTTTCAAAACTTGTGCGAACGCCATGCATTAGAAAGTTTAAAAGTGAGTTCAGTTATTAGCAGACATAGAAACAAATTTTACTCTTAGCATGTTCCCTCTTATATTGTTGTCTGTAGATATTTTTTAAATAATCAAGAGTCCAATACATAAAGAAGGAGAATTTTCCATTTCTGTGTAGTTCAATATTCTGGTCACTTAGTAGAAATAAAATTTTATGTTATGTCAAACATAAAAATAATGCTCAATTTTTTAAAAATCATTTCAGCTCTAAGGCAGCAAACCCTTAACCCTCAAGGGTTTACTGTATGTGAGAGAATATGAGAGAAAAAACACTATTAAAGAGAGAGGACAATAAATGAAAAAGATTTAAGTGAGCAAAAGATACTGCATTAAAAATTTTGAAGATCAAATGTAGATAAGAAGCAAAAAGTCGAACGAGAGTTCTATAAGCGAGTAGTGCAAATAAAGAAACAATTAGCACAGACAGTAACTGTTATCTTTAAAGTATTAAAGAGGCTAATGAGTAGGAATAATTGTGGATTCGAATTATGTGAACATTCGCATTTTGTTTATTTGTCTTTAATTATATAATTTATTAAACTATTTCCTTAGATTTTATTTATTTCTTTTTTCACTGATTAATTCGTATTTGTCTATTTTAAGGCATTAAGAGGTCTTAACTATGTTATCCAAGTTTTATATAGTGCCTACATTTGTATTTTTATTGTGTGATTTTTAACTGCATTCGTTTTTAGTTTGTGATTTTTAGGTCACGTAGTAGTGATTTATGCATTTGTCTTTATTTGAAGATAAATTCTGATCTTTTCTTGTTAATTTGCATTGATCTGGGAAGGTAAGGAGAGACATTTTCTCGTTTAGACAGAATCTTCAGTTTTGGGAATTATTATTATAAGCTTATGCGGTTTTCCTCATTCACCATGAATTTTCTGGAGCAATTTTTTTTGGTTTTTAATTTTTCATACTTATTTACAAAGGGTTGTACTGTTTGCGTATGTACAATTTGAAAAAGTTTTTTTCTGTTTGTAGTTTCTTTGTTTCTAAGGATCGTCGGTAACTCCTGTGTACATGTTCCTTCGTCATCTGCTGATTTTACTGTGGCTTAGTATATCATATTGTTTTGCAAGCAATTGCTATTTAAGGGATATTCGTTAATTGTCTGTGGTTACATGTGAGTTTGATGTGTGTATGCTTTGTTGAATTAGTTCTAGTCGGACTTTTTATTATTTGTTTCATGTTCTCGTTGCAACTTTAGTTGATTTTTACTATGTTTGTGTTGAATATTTTGTGAAGAGTGCTCGATTGTGAAATATTTTTATAGGCTTAATGAATATTTTTCCTACGGTTGGTTTTAGGTTTGTGTTTTACGGCGGGTTAAATCATATAATGTTTTATTTTCTGCTGACGATTTTTGTATTGGGTGGTGTGTATGTGAGACTTGCTAAACGTCCACTCTTTTTATGATTGAGTGAGCGCATTCTCTGGGGTGATCTACAGTTTGAACGAGGCCATGACGCTCAAAATGTTGCTCTTGTAAGATTTTGACTTTGAGCTAGCGCAACGAATTATGTCAACTAAATATCTAAACTTATTTATAAATGGAACTTTGTCTCTGTGTGTGTATCTGTGTGTGTCTGTCCGTTACCTATAGACTCCGAAACGGCTGAACCGATTTTCTTGAAAATTTACACAGTTGTACTATAGGCATCTGCCAGTGTTCTTAACTAGGTTTTATGTCGAGGTACCCCCGATAAATATTGAAAATCGATAATCGAAAAAATCGGGTTATAGAAGGAGCGGTCCGATTTTAATAAAAAATGATACACTCACAGACAAAGACATAAGAAAAATATTCAGATGTTTCAAGGTTGCAGTTCTTACAATAGTGCAGAAAATAGATAATATATATATATAAAAGACAATATGTTTGTGTGTGTGTCTGTTTATCTGCGTGTATGTGTGTATTTTTTTCAGCCCTTTTATTTTAGTTTTTGCTTCCGGTTTGCTAAGTAGATATAATTGTAGTTCTTAGTCTCAGCCATGATACCATTTACTCAGAGGACTTATTTAGCCTTCAAAATTCAGTTTACGACGAAAAAAACTTATTTGATATCGATACCAGGAAATAAAAATTTGACTTGCATCCATTCATTTTTCTTTCAGACTACAGTTTCGATTTAACTGGAAACAACTAATAAAGCTTTCATTACACCCGAGCAACGCCGGGCTATACTGTTAGTAACCAATAAAACCAAGAACCCATCTTGACAAATTGGCCATGGTGAAAATAAACTCCTAGTTTAATAGTAGGGAAACGCCTATACATATATGCATACATTTATATATTTAGCTATGTATGCGCTTAGGGAAAAAGAACACTTTTTCAACGATCTCCACCTTCTCGTTGAATATTTTTCCTACGGTTTGTTTTACGTTTGTGTTTTACGGCGGGTTAAAGCGTCTTCTTTAAGGATATAGGAAAAGGTTTCTATGGCACTGCTTAAAGTTGAATTGAAACATGACTTTCTTGTTACGTTTGTTTTACTATATTTATTTTTATATACGTGTGTGTGGGGGTGTGTGCGTGCGCGCGCGTGTGTCTATACTTATGAGATGAGATAGTATTTATATTAGTTACATTACTCGGAATGTTGTCCTCATCTTTATTGTCATATTCACGACATTTCGGGCGTTGTACACTCCGGCCTTCTTCAGGTGATTAGAATTTTGAACCAAACCATTTATTTCCGATCTCTGGGATATATTGTTTCCATTTCCATGAGCCATGCCACTTTCGGGTCTTTTAGTTATCTCCCTTTAAGTTATTTATTCACTAATGCTGTAATCAGGTAAGCACGAAGGTAGCGTCTAGCAGAAGATACGTTACTTTTGGCTGAAAAAGATATGAAAAGTTTTTTTTTTTTTAATCATCTCACCCCAAGCAAGGCATTCCACTGCCACTATTGCGCATGGGGCTACATAGGGGAAGGTAAAGAGAAGGAGTGGTTAGACATAGGGAATGTCAGGAGGAAGGTGACAGATGAGTAAGGATTGGGAGGATGAGGGTTAGGCAGATGGGAAGAGTACTTGATAGAATGGGAGCAGGTTAGTGTGTTAGGAGGTGTCTATTGACCTTACATTTAAACTCCTGGAGATTGTAGCCGTCGAGGAAGCAATCGTTTGGAAGAGAATTCCACAGTCGGGAAGTGCGAGGAAAGAAACTGTTGGAGTAGAAGTTACGGCTGCATTTTATCGGTTTCACTGTAAAAGGGTGGGATCTAGTTGCTAATCTAGTATCTCGTGCAAATTCGTATTTAGGGGGCACCAGTGATCTAAGATCATCAGAGCAGAAGTCGTGAAAGTATTTATAGAAGAGACACAGGGAAGCCACGTCGGTATCTATCACATTACAGACCCTCCTCTGAACCTTATCGAGAAGCCCGAGGAGAACAGCAGGGGAACCCGACCAGATATGGCAGCAGTATTCAATGCACGGGCGGATGGTAGATTTGTAAATGTGAAGGATAGATTTAGACGGAAAAAACTTCCGGGCCCTACACAGAGAACCGACTTTCATAGCAGCGGATTTAGCAATGGATTCGATATAGTCATTCCATGAAGTCCGCTGAAAGTGTGAGACCAAGGAGGCGTAGTGTTTTACTCTCTGGGAGGCAAGCCTGGTCCATGCTAATGGGAGGTAGGGGAGATTGTCGATGATGGTTAATTGAGAGTAGCTTCGTTTTAAAAGCATTAAAATTATTAACGAAGCTAAGATGTTGTTTGCTGCCAGAATGAAGCAACGCATAGCATGCTCTAAATTCGGCTCTGAAGACTACTGGCGACTCTGTAAAAGAGTACTTTACAAGAGCAAGTCCACAATACCCCCGCTAATCAACATATTTGAGTTCCTCACCTCCCCAGCAGATAAGGCTGAATGTTTTGCCCGCAGATTCTCGAACAATTCGAGTCTGGACTCATCTGGAGTTTTTACACCCGACTTCTCACCTAGAACCGAGGCACAACTGAATGATGTCCACATTACACCTTCGCTTGTCTCTAAGATAATCTTAAAACTTGACCCTCACAAAGCGAGCGGTGGTGACGGAATCCCAACCATAGTCTTAAAGAAATGTGCCCCTGAACTCTCCTCTGTCCTTTCTAAGCTCTACAACCTCTGCCTATCTGCTTCCTGCTTTCCTGCCTGTTGGAAATCTTCCTCTGTAGTTCCAATATTTAAAAACACTGGAGAACCCTCTGACCCTGTAAATTACCGCCCTATCAGCCTTCTTCCGATCTTTGGCAAAGTGTTCGAAGCCATTATCAACGCCAAGGTGGTTCAGCATCTCACAGCACACAGGCTCCTCTCGGAAAAGCAATATGGTTTCCGCTTCACCAGGTCTACTGATGATATGCTAACGACCATCACCGAGTACATATACCAGGCATTCGACAGGAATGGCGAAGTTATTGGGCCAACGAAAAATCTGAGATGATAAACTGATGGTAATATGCAAATTTCTAATGAATTGTTCCATCTTATTAACACAAATTATATAAGCATTTGCAATTTATTGTGGATTGTTTTGTTTGCATTAAAATAATGATACAAATTTATGCCGTCTTTACGCGGCAGTTTCGTTTGTCTTTTTTAATCATTTCTCTTACTCAAGGCAATAAAACCTTTAAGACGCAATAAGTTCATACGTGAGAGAATATTAAACAAAAACAATATGAGGGTAAGAGAATAATGACAAAAACAGGAATTAAGAAAACAAAAGATAACAATTGACATTGCATGCCAATTTTTGAAGATGAAATTTAACTG
Source organism: Ascarosepion bandense (assembly GCA_037127315.1). Lineage (NCBI taxonomy): Eukaryota > Metazoa > Mollusca > Cephalopoda > Sepiida > Sepiidae > Ascarosepion > Ascarosepion bandense. The sequence continues at coordinate 776,159 of JBBBDQ010000305.1, forward strand.
TGAAGAAAATAAGCCGAAAGAACGTTCTGCAAGTGAAAGAGAAACTTTTAGCATAGAAACTTTGTTTATATCTACCCATGCCAACTGCAAAAAGTTAAAATATTGCCGGCAGTCTAGTACTGTAATTAAAATCATCTAGGTGCCATAGAGGAAAGATGATCAGAAAAATTACCATGAAATATTTACAGAAAAGGCACTGGAATTTTACGTTACGATCTTCAATATATCCTGTGAGTATCAAATTCTCTGAGTAAATATTGGATTTTTGTTATCTCTCATAATCCTTAGCCATCCATTTATACAAGTTTATTAGGTATGTTACTTGCCGTTTCATTCTGAAGCTGAATGTTCATGTCAGAACTAATAACATAGCAGGTTAGTTTTTGTATTTCATTAAGAATCTTAAAATACATAGCATAAGCACCAGAATATGTTTTGTCTTTATTTCTTTTTGTTATAAACCATATTTAATATGTTTGTTATTAAAATAAAGAAAAACGTTTGTAGATTTTAGGAAGCATAAAAGCATAATCTCGAATCAACAGCCCTTTTATAATTAAAAAAAGAAGAAAAAACGAATATTTATGGGATTTCTCCATGCTAGTGTATTATTTTCTGATAGAAGTTATGCTTTAGGATTACCAGAACTTTTCTCTTCCAGATTAAATTTGAGTATCAATTAAACAAGAAACGATAATTTGTCGTGAAATGAAGAAAAACATTTAGAAACATAAGCTTAAAATATTAAGGAAATTGGTTATTAAGAGATCTGAACATTCGAAAAAAATATGTATTTGAAAGAAAAACTCCAAAAGACAATGATGGACGACAAAAATAAAAATAAAAAACAATAACAAAAAAAAGAAAAGAAATTAAAATAAAGGCAAATAGTATTGAGACAAGTTAAAATAAAATTAAAAGCAAAAGAGAATGCAAAATAAAAAAAGATAAAGTGAAGTATATGCTTCAGTTTTTATGCATCGCCGTAAATAAAAGCGAAAAATATCGTCAAAACAGATCAGTAAATTTGAAAACAAAACACAAAAAAAACCCAAATCAGACAGACACTTTTTTCCTTGCGTGTCAAATTAAAAAAAAAAAAGAAAGAAAAAGAAAACAAATTCTTTATTACGATGAACAAAACGCGGGAAATGACTCAATAAATGGGAAAGACGAGGTTGCATATTTACAAAAGGCAAGAAATGAAAGAATAAGGCAATAGAAAAAGAATAAGTGAAAAGCATTCCATATTTCTTGGATTGTTTGTCGGTTAATCGTTGGCGCGTTTCCGATGTTTTTTCAAACAACAGCGACGTATTTTCCTCAAGAGAAGTCGGCAAAA